>RXID01014351.1:0-222500 GCA_005019695.1 Trichopus zeylanicus subsp. travancoricus
TTCTAATACTACTACTGCTACCATTACTACTACTATTACTACTAGTCCTACTACTACTACTAATACTACTATTACTACAAATACTACTACTACTACTCCCTCTCCTCCTACGGCTGCTACGGCTACCACTACTATTACTTCACATACTACAACAACTATGTCTACTACTATAGCTAGTACTATCACTATTACTACCACTACTACTACTGTTGTTGTTATGGCTACCTCTATAACTACAACTACTATAGCTACTACTACTGCTGCTGCTAATGTTACTACTAGTACTAGAACTCCAAATACTATTAATACTACTTCTACTACTACTACTGCCATGACTACTACAAGTACTACTACTACCACCACTATTGCTACTACTACTACCACACTACTCCTCCTTCTAATACTACTACTACCATTTCTACTGCTGCTGCTACTAATGTCACTACTACTACTCTTGCTTCTACTACTACTACAACAACAACAACAAAAACTACTACTAGTACTACTATTATTACTACTACTTCTCCTACTACTACTGCTATTACTACCACTACTACTATTACTACCACTACTACTGCTATTGCTACTATTGCTTCTACTGCTTCTACTACTACTACTGCTACTACTACTATTGCTACTACTGCTACCACTACAACTACTATTGCTACTAGTACTTGTACTACCACTACTACCCCTACGACTACTACTACGACTAGTACTACTACTTCTCCTACTTCTACTACTAGTACTAATACTTCTATTACTTCGGCTACAACTACTACTACTGTGACAACTATCATTGCTACAACTACTTCTACGGCCACTACTACAACTAGTACTACTACTATTATTGCTACTACTTCTACTACTGCTACTACTACTACTACTACAATGACTATTACTAATACGACTTCTACCACATCTGCTATTACTACTACTTCTACCACTATTGCTACTGCTGCAGCTACTGCTAGGACATCTCCTACTTGTACCACAACAACTACAACTAATTCTACCACAACTACACTTACTACTACGTCTACTGCTACAAATCAATTTCTCCTACTACTACTACTACTTCAACCACCACTACTACTACTATAGCTACTACAGCTACTGATACTAGTGCTACAACTTCTAATACTACCACAATAACAACTACTACTACAGTTACTTCTTTTACTACTACTATTACTACTCCTATTACTACTGCTGCTGCTGCTGCTACCAACACTACTAGCACAATAACTTCTACTGTTACTACAACTGCTAGTGCAACTACTACTATCACTACTTATACTACTGTTACTACCACCACTACTACTACTGCTACTACGTCTATAGCGACTACAACTACTACTATTAGTGCTACTCATACTACTACTATAACAACCAATACCACTAAAACTACTACAACTATTGCAACTACAACTACTATTGCTACTAATACAACTACTCCTACTACTACGTGTACTATTGCTACTACTTCTACTATTATTACTTCGCCGACTACTACTACTATTGCTACTACTACTACATCTACTACTACTTTTACTACTACTACTATTACTACTACAACTGCAACTTCTGCTATTAGTACTACTACTACTCCTACCACCACGACCACCACTACCACTATTACTACTACTACTGCTACTACTACTAATAATAATACTAGTACTACTGTAGCTCTAATGCTACTAGTACTACCTCTACTACTACCAAAAATACTACTAGTTCTACTACTGCGACCACTACTATTGCTACTACAACTACTGCTATTACTACTACAACTACATCTACTACTACTACTGCTGCTACTGCTACTACTAATACTACTACTACAATTGCTACTACTACTACTACTACTATGACAGCAACTACAGCTACATCAGCTACTACTACTACAACAACTGGTACTGCTGCTGCTACCGCTACTATTGCTACTACGGCTTCTACTACTAATAATATTGCTGCTGCTTCTGCTACTCTAGTTACTCCTGCTACTACTGCTACTACTGTTTCTACTAGCACTACTACTCCAACTACTACTATTACAACAACCATAACAACAACAACAACTACTACTTCTACTACTACTAGAACTACTAAGACTAAAACTTCTAGTACTACTTCTGTACTACTACCACTAATACGACTGTTGTTACTGCTACTGCTACTACTACTACAACTATTGCTATTGCAGCTACTACTGCTATTAGTATTTCTATTGGTACTATAACTCCAACTACTACTACTACAACCACTATTACTACTACTAATACTAGTACTACTACCACCACCACTATATCTACTACTACTACTACTACTTCTACTATTACTATAATAACTACTACTACCGCTACTACTACTAGTACAATTGCTACTACTATTACTACTGCTGCTATGACTACTACTCTTACTACTTCCATAAATATAACTACTACTAGTACCACTCCTACTAATACTACGACTTATACTACTACTACTACTACTATTGCTACTACAACTATTACAACTTCTACTAGTAGTAGTACTACTGTTGCTACTACTACTAGAACTACTACCAATTCTTCTACTACAACTGTTTTGTTGCTTTATCCACAACTACTATTACCACTACTTCTACTACTACTCCTACTACCAAAACGTCTATTACTACTACTGCTACTGCTGCTATTGCAACTGCTACTGCTATTGCTGCTACTACTACTACCACCACTAATACTGTCACTACAACTACTACTGCGGCAGTTACCACTACTACTACTGCTATTGTTGCAACCACTACTACTACTACAGCTTTGATTACTACTACTGCTACTGCTAATACTACTATTGTTGCTGTTGCTCCTACTATTGTTGTTGCTACTGCTACTACCACTACTTATGCTACTACTACATCTCTTACAACTACTAGAACTGCTACTGCTATGACAGCTACTACTACAACTACTGCGTCTACTTCTACGACTACTTGTACTACTACTACTACTTTTGTTACAAGTACTAATACTATTACAACTACAGCTCCTACTGTTACTATTACAGCTACTTTTGCTACTACTACTGTTGTTTCTACAACTATTGCTACTACTAATTCTACCATTGATATTTTTCGACTACTACTCCTACAACTGCTACTACTACAACAGCCATTGCTACTACTACCACCAATACTGTTACTAAAGCCACTGCTGCTACTACTACTCCTACTACTCTTATTATTGTTGTTGCTGCTACTACTACCACTACTACTGCTACTACGGCTGCTACTACTACTGCTGCTACTACTACTATTGCTACTCCTCCGCCTGCTGCTGTTGCTATAGCTACTACTACTACATCAGCAACTACTTCATCTGCTCCAAATACAACTGCTACTATAATGGCTGCTACTACTACTGCTACTACTACTAGTGCTACAGCCACTACTGCTACTACAACTACTTCTACTACTTCTATAATTAATACTTCTATTACTACTATGGCCACTACTATAACTGCACCTACTACTAGTAGTAGTACTACTACTACTGCTTCTAATACTACCACAACTGCTGTTGCTATGACCACTACTACTACTATTGCTACTACTACTACTACTACCACCACCACCACAACTACTACCACAACTACTACTACTGGTTCTACTGCAAGTACTACTACTACTCTGACTCCTACTGTTGTTGCTGCTGTCGCTACTATTGCTGCTGCTACAACTACTATTATTGCCACTGTCACTACAACTACTAATTCTACTACAAGTTCTGCGGCTACCACTTCGAATTGTAGTAGTACTACTACTATACCTTCGAGTACTACGACCACATTTGCTACTACTACTACTATTGCTACTACTTTTGCTATAGCTACTACTACAACAACAACAATATCTACTACTACTACCACTGCCACTGCTTCCACTTCAACTACTACTTTTGCTATATACTACTACTACTGCTACTACTATTACGACTACTACTACTGCTACTTCTGCTACTACTATTACTATTACTAATATAGTTGTAACTACTACTACCACTGCTACTGTTACAACTACTACTGCTACTACTACTGCTACTACTTCTACTACTATTGCAACTACTACTACTACAACTGCTATTGCTACTACTACTGCTGCTACTGCCACTATTGTTACAATTATTGCTATTACTACTGTTACTACAATTGCTATGGCCACTGCTGCTATTACTACTGCTGCTACTACTACAATGACTACTACTGCTACTCCTACTATTACTACAAATACAGCTACTACAACTATTGCAACTGCAACTACTAGGGCTACTAAAACTTCTACTACTACTACTGCTACTATTGTTGTTGTTACTACTACTACTACTATTGTTGTTGTTGCTACTAATACTACAACTACTACAACTTCTCCTACTACCACTACCTATGTTGCTACTACTAGTTTTATTACTACTTCTACTGCTACTACTGCTACTGCTACTACTGCTACTGCTACTACTGCCACTTTCTCTTATACAACTACGATTGCTGCTACTGCTACTACTATATCAACTACTTCTGCTACTACTGCTACTACTACTTCCACTATAACTACCACTACAACCACTACAACAATGACAACTACTACGGCTACAATTTCTACACTAACTGCTTATGCCACTAGTACTACTACTGATGCTCCTACTACTATAATACAACAACAACAACAACTACTAATACTACTACTATTACTACCACAACTACTAGTACTACTACTACTACTGCTACTACTACTACTATTAGTACTCTTCAACAACTAACTACTCCTACAACTACAACTATTACTACTGCTATTATGGCAACTAATACTACTACTGCTGCTGCTGCAAAAACTACTACTACTAATACTATTGCTACTAATGCTACTACTAGTACTTGTAGTATTACTACTACTACCACTACACTAACTGCAAATACTACTACTTCTATTGTTTCTACAACTACTACTCCTCCTCCTCCTCCTACTCCTATTGCAACTACTATTACAACTCCTACTAGTACTACTAGTACTATTACTACAACTCGTACTGCCACTCCTACTCTTACCACTCCTCCGACAAGTGCAACTACAACAACTACTACAACTACTACCACTCCTACTACTACTGCTACTATTTCTACCACTGCTACTGCTACTATTGCAACTACTACATTTACTGTTACAACTACTACTTTTGTTGCTACTACTATTACTAGTACTACTACCTCTATTACTACTACTATGACTGTTGCAGTTGCTACTACTTCTACTCCTTATATTACTAGTACAACTTCTAATACTCCTACTCCAATTGTTACTAATACTACTCTAGCTACTACTATTACCACTACTCGATTACTATTACTCCCACTCCTACCCTTACAACTTCAACTAATACTCCTACAACTAATACTACTATTACAATTACTACTACTAATACAACCTCTACTTCAATAATAACAATTGCTACTACTACACCTACTCCCACTCCTGCCACTAATACGACTACTTCTACTCCTACTATTGCTACTACTTGTCCAATTCCTACTCCTACTCATAGCATTGCTTGTACTACTACTATTGGAACTACTACTACTATTGCTACTCCTAGTCCAACTCCTATAGCTACATCTACACCTACGGCTACCACAATAACAATAACTACTACTATTACTAGTACTACTACTGCTACTACTATTATTACTACTTCTAGAACTACTACTCCTATTACTATTTCTACTACTACTACTAATACTACTACTACTCGTACTTCTAATACTACCATAATCACTACTAACACTACTACTGCTGCTGCTACTACAACTCTGGCTACTACTACTACCTCGACAACTACTACTACCACTAATACAACTACTACTACTACAACTACAACTGCTACTACCACAACTGCTACTACCACTACTACTACCTTTATTACTACTACCATGGCTACGACTACTTCACTATTACTGCAACTACTTCTACTACAACAACTACTAGTACAATTCCTACTACTATTACTACTACTACTACAACAAAACCCATTACTAGTACAACTGATACTACTCAAACTCCAACTCATTCTGCTACAACTGCCCCTATTACTACTACTACTACCACTGCTCCAATTACTATTACTCCAACTCCTACTCTTACTAATACTAATACAACTATAACTAATACTACTACTAATACTACTAACACTACTTCTAATATTTTTGCTCCTACTACTACTAATACAACTAACACTATCACTACTAATACTACCACTACCAATACTAATACTACTTCTACAACAATAAAAACAACAACTACTACTACTCCTACTCCTGCTCCCTACTACTACTATTGCTATTACTACTATTGTAACTACTACTACTACTACTACAACTCCCATTACTAGTACAACTGATACTACTACTCCAATTCATTCTGCTACAACTCCCCCTACTACTACTACTACCACTACTGCTCCAATTACTATTACTCCAACTCCTACTCTTACTAATACTAATACAACTACAACTAATACTACTACTAATACTACTAACACTACTTCTAATATTTTTGCTCCTACTACTACTAATACAACTAACACTATCACTACTAATACTACCACTACCAATACTAATACTACTTGTACAACAATAAAAACAACAACTACTATTACTCCACTCCTGCTCCTGCCACTATGACAACTACTCCTACTCCTACTACTGCAACAATGACCCCCACTCCTACTACTCGTACTACTGCTAGTACTATAACTACTAATACTACTAATGCTGCAGCTGTGCTGCTACTACTACTACTACTACTACTACTACTACTACTACTACTACTACTACTATTACTAGTACTACTGCTACTACTACTAATACTACAATTTCTATAACTACTACTCCAACTACTACAGCTACTACTACTTCATTAGTACTACTACTACTTCTACTACTACTACTACTACTACTACTACTAACTACTACTAACTACTACTAACTACTACTAATAATACTACTACTACAAATGCTACGACCACTAGTTCTACTACTACTGTTGCTACTACAACAACTACTACTACACCTATCACTACTAATAATACTGCTACTACTATTACTAATATTACTACTACTATTGCTACAAGTACTTCTACTACTATTACTACAACAACAACAACAACAACAACAATTATTACTCATACTATTGCTATTGCTACTATTGTTACTACTACTATTGCCATGACTAGTACTGCTACTATCACTACTTCTACTGCCACTACTACAACTACTCTTCCTCCTCCTCCTCCTCCTGCTACTAGCAATAGTTCTACTATTACTATTATAATAGCTACTACTTCTATATCTACTCCTACTACACCTACTACTTTTACTACTACTCCTCCTACTACTACTACTATTAGCACTGCTCCTACTACTACCCCTTCTCCAACACCAACTCCTATAACAACTGCTACTACTAGTACTACTAACTACTACAATTACTACTTGTACTGCTACTACGACAACTACTAGTACCATTACTTCTAATACTACTACTACTTTTACAACTGCTACTTGTACTACCACTTCCCATACACCAACTCCTATTATAACAACTACTACTTGTACTAATACTATTACTACTACTACCACTTGTACTTTACTTCTCCTACTACTTCTGCAACTATTGCTACTATGACTACTATTACTATTACTACTCCTAATACTACCACTACTTCTATTACAGCTACAACTACAACAACTACTACTGCCACTGTTGCTATGGTTGCAAGTCCAACAACAAATACTACTACTCTTGCTTCTATTACTACTGCTACTACTGCTGCTACTGCTACTACTAATACTAGTACTACTACTTCTACTATTACTACTAGTACTACAACTACTCCTACTACAATGACTACTAATACTACTACAACTTCTGATGCTGCTTCTACTACTACTACTCCTCCTCCCCCTCCTCATACTACCACTATTACAATGATAACCACAACAACAACAACAACAACTACTACCTCTACTACTACTGCTGCTGCTGCTACTACTACACTGCTACTACAACTACTTCTACTACTGCAACAACTACTACTACACCTATTACTACTACAGCTACTATTACGATTTCTACTACTACTACTCCTTCGACAATTAGAACTACAACTACTCCTCCTTCTACTACTACGGCTACTCCTGCTACTACTACTTCTACTCTTATAGTTACTATTACCATTAATGGTACAACTTCTACTACAATTACTATGACTATTTGTACTACTACAATTACTATGACAACAACTACTTCTACTACTTCTATTACTGCTACTACTACTACTAGTACTACAACAACTGTTGCTACTACTAGTATAATAACTACAACATGTATTTCTACAAATACTACTACTACCACAACTACTACTATTACTACTGCTTCTACTACTTTTACTATGACTACTACAACTTCTACAGCTACTTCTACTACTATTGCGATTACTATTGTTACTACTACTACTACTACCACTAATGTTATAGCCACTATTGGTAATACTTCTATTGCCATTACTACTTCTACTACTACTTCTATTGCTACTCCTACTACTCCTCCTCCTACTACTACAACAACTCCAGCTACTTCTACAACTACTGCTACTCGTACAACTCCCCCTATTCCTACACCAACTCCTATTACTACTATGACAACTACTACTACTAATATTTGTATTACTACTACTACAACTACTATTACAACTACTACGACGACTACTACTACTACTACTAGAATTGCAACTACTACTGCTATGACTATAACTATTGCTACAATGCTACTATAACAATAACTTTTACTACTGTTGCTGTTGCAAGTGCAACTTCTAGTGCTACTACTGCAACAACTACTACTACAATTACTAAAACTAATACAACTAATACTACTACTACAACTATTACTCCAACTAGTACTACTATTGCTGCTACTGCTACTACTACTGCTACTATCACTACTACTACTATAATTATTCTTGGTACTAGGATTACAACGAATACTACTACTGCTACTACTACTATTACTACTACTACGACTACTACTATTGCTACTACTACTATGCCTACTTTTCCTACTACAAGAACTATTGCTATTATGGCCACTCCTACTACTACTATAATTGCCACTACTACTACACCAATTACCACTCATACACCCACTCCTACGACTACTACCACTATAATTCCTCCTCCTCATCCTACTACTGCTACTACTACTACTACAACAGCAACTACTTCTACTACTACTTCTACTACTAATTCTACTGCCCCTACTTGTACTATTAGTAATAGTACTGCTGCTGCAGCTACTACTACTATGATAACTAATTCAACAACTGTAACTACTGGTGCTACTTTGACTACTAATGCTACTATGACTCCTGCTACTACAGTTACTGTGGTTTCTACAACTATGACTACAGCTACTACTACTACTGCTATTAGTAAGGCTACAACAATTACTACTACTGCTCCTATTCCTACCACTACTACTCCTACTACTACAACAACTGCTGCTACTACTACTACTACAACTACTCCTATTGCAATTACTACTCTACTACTACTCCTGTTGTTGTTGTTGCTGCTACTACTACTACTCCAACTGTTACTGCTACTACTACTGCTGCTACTATTACTACAGCTACTTCTACTACTTTTACAGCTACTACTTTGCTACTAGAACTACTACCATTACTACAACTCCTACTCCAACTCCTCCTGCTACTACTATTCCAACTATAATTTTGCTAATACTACCACTAGAACAACTACTACTACTACGACGACTACACCTACTACTACTGCTTCTACTACTACTGCTACTAATTCTCCTACTACTACAACTGCTTCTGCTTCCACAACTACTAGTGCTACTAATTCTCCTAATAATAGTACTTATGTTGCTACTATTACTACTACAACTACTACTCCTACGAATAGCACTACTACAACTACTAGTACTACTATTGCTGCTGCTACTACTACTACTACTCTTGCTACTACTTTTACTGCTGCAGCTACTGCTACTAATAATTATATTGCTTCTCCTACTAATACTACTGCAACTACTATAACTTCTGCTACTTCCACTACTATAGCTTCTACTACTACTACTTTTACTACTAGAACCATTGCTACTATTGTAACTTGTACTACTACTACGATAATTTTTGCTAATACTACTACCACTACTATTATCGCTACTACTACAACTACTCCTTGTACTTCCATTATCACAACGACAACTAGTTCTACTATTACTACTACTACTGCTGCTACTACTCCTATTACTACTATTACTATTACTACTCGTGCTATTACTATTGTTGCTACAGCTGCTGCTACTACAACAAGAACTGTTACTAATTTTCTTACTAATATTATTGCTACTACCACCACTACTATTGCTACTACGGCTACTACAATTACAAGTATTACCACTATGGCGGCTACTACTACTATTACTACTTCTACCGCTACTACTAGTACTACTCCTACTACTACTTCACCTACCACTGGTAGTGTGACTACTACTACTGCTGCAACTACTACTTCTTCTTCTACTACTACTACTACTAGCACTACTTCTACAACTTATACTGCAACTACTATTACTTATACTACTACTACTACTTCTACTACTACTACTATTGGCACTACTTATACTACTTATACTACTAGTTCTACTACTACTCCCACCGCTACTACTGCTACTATTGACACTACTATTATTACAATAACTACTTCCACTACCACAACTACTACTATGACCACTATTGCTATGGTGACTGATACTACTACTACTACTACTATTACTATGACTACTACAATGACTATTACTGCTACTACTACTTCTACTACCGCTACTGCTACTGCAACCACAACTAGTACAATTGCTGCTTTGACTACTACATCTCCTATTGCTACTATTACAACAACAACTACTACTTCTAACGCTTCTACTACTCCAACTACTACAACGACAACTACTCCTACAACTACTACTGCTACTACTACGATTGGTACTCCAACTATTACGTCGACTACTACTCCAACAAGTACTTCTTCTACTACTACTACAACTACTACTACTTCTGGAATGATAACTACTACTCCTCCTATTACTACCACTCCTCCAACTGATAGTATGACTATTACTGCTGCTACTACTACTCTTGCTACTACTGGAATTACTACTACTGCTACTCCAAACACTACTCCTACTACTATTCCAAATATAATTTTTCTTAATACTATCGCTACAACGATAAGTATTACTACATCAACTACTACTACTACTGCTGCTGCTACAACTACTAATACTACTATTGCTACTACTACTACGACAACTACTCCTATTCATGCTACTAATACTACTTCAAGTACTACTACTACTATTGTTGCTGCTGCTACTACGACTACTTTACTACAACTGCTTCTGCTACTACTACTGCCACTACTACTACTTCCACCACTACTACTACTATAACTACTACCACTACTGCTAGAGCAATAACAATAATAACAACAATAGCAATTAATATACTTCTACTACTAGGATAATTACCAACTATACTACTACTACTAATACCGCAACTACTACAACTACATCTACTACTACTACTACTACTATTACAACTACATCTATTGCTCATACTACTATTCCTACTCATACTACTTCCCCTACTCATACTACAGCTACTAATACTACTACTCCCATTGCTACTACTATTATTAGTACAACTTCAACTATTGCTATTTCTACTACTATTACTTCTACTACTAATGCTACTACTGCTACTACTGCCACGTCTTTTGCTACTAATACTACTACTTCTAGCACTACTACTACTTCTAGCTATTATAATGGCTACTATAATAAATACTACTACTACTACTACTATTACTATGACAATTACTACTGCAGCTACTTATACTACCACCACTATCACTACTACTATGACTGTTGTTACCATTATTGCTGCTACTATAACTACTTCTGCCATACTACTACTGCCTCTACTTCAACAATAACTACAATAGTTACCTCTGCAACTATAACTACTTCTGCTTCTACAGATGCTAATACTGCTCCTACTACTACAACTTCTACCACTACTTCTGTTGCTACTACTAAAGTTACTACAATGACTACTGCTGCTACTACTACAACTACTACTACTTTTACCACTATGTCTGCTACTACTACAACTACTACTTTTACCACTATGACTACTACTACTACAACTACTACTAGTACTATGACTTATACTGCTACTACAACTCCAATTACTACAACTATGGCAACTATTACTACTGCTATTGCTACAACTACTACTTCTTCAACTACTACTATTATTGCTACTGTTGATGTTGTTGCCGCTAGTACTATCCCTACTCCTCCTACTATTACTACTATAGCTACTACTACTACTCAGGCTTCTGATACAATAGTAATTGGCACTACTACCATTACTTATACAAGTACAACTCCTACCACTTCTACCAATACTACCATTACTACAGCTACTTCTACTTCTACTACTACTACTAGTACTACTACCATTACTTCTGCTTCTACTAGTACTACCATTACTTATACTAGTACTACTACTATGATAGCTGCTGCCACTACAATAACTAAAATGGCAACAACTAGTACTAGTACTAGTACAACTACTGCGGCTGCTGCAGCTACTAGTTTTGCTACTACTACTACTACTACAACAACAACTGCTACTTTTACTATAACAACTTTAGCAACTACTTCTACTACTACTACTACTGCCACTCTTGCTATAACTACTGCTAATACTACTACTAATTCGGCTACCACTTGGGCAACAACTAGTACTACTGCTGATTCTACAACTACTACTACTACCACTATAACTACTACTACTCCTAATGCTACTCCTACTCCAACTCCTACTATAACTACTATTATAATTACTACAACTACTACTACAACTACTGCTACTAGTACAGCTACTACAACTAATACTACTACTACAATAACTATTGTTACTATTATAATAACAACTACTACAACTATAAAAGGTGCTACAACTACTAGTGCTACTGATACTACTACTGTTACAGTAACTATGATTGCTACTACTATTGCTACTACAATAACTACTACTTTTATGATTACTTCTAGTACTAATTCTGCTACTACTGCTACTGCTACTGCTGCTACTACAGCTATTGCTACTACTACTACAACAACAACTACTACTATAACTAATAATACTACTACTAGTACAACAACAACTACTGTTACTACCACTACTACTACTACTCAAGTACTACTACACCTTTTGCTACTACAACTCCAACTATAACTACCACTACTACTACTTCTACTACTGCTACTACTACTACTACTACGACCATGACTACAGCTCCTACTACTACTACTGCAACTGCTACTACTTCCATGACTACTATGACTACTACTAGTACTATTATTGGAACTAAGGCTACTTCTACTACTAATACTACTATTGGTACAATAGTTATTACTTCTACTATAGCTACTATAACTAATGCGAGTATTAGTAGTAGTTGTTGTTATTGTATTTGGAGTGTTTGGATTAGTAGTACTAGTAGAAGAAGTAGCAATAATAGTCATAGTAGTAGTAATAGTAGTAGCAGTAGCAATAGTAGTAGTAGTAATAATAGTAGCAGTAGTAGTAGTAGTAGCTAATGTAGTAGCCATAGCAACCGTAGTAGTAATAGAAGTAGTAGTTGTAGTAGTTGTAGTTGCAGTAGCAATAATAGCAACACTAGTAGTCATCGTAGTAGTAGTAGTAGTAGTACAAGTAGTAGTGGTGGTGGTGGTAGTAGTTGGACTGAGCAGTAGTAGAAGCAGCAGCAGCAGTAGTAGTACTAGAGTAGTAGTGGTGATGGTAGTAGTTGGAGTAATTGCAGTAGTAGTAGTGGTACTAGTCACAGAAGTAGTAGTAGGAGGAGTAGCAGCAATAGTACTAGTCACAGAAGTAGTAGTAGCAAGAGTAGCTATAGTAGTAGTTGTAGCAAAAGTTATTGTAGTATTGGTAGCAAATATAGTAGGATGAAGAGCTATAGTATAACTAGTAGTTGGAGTAGTATTTCTAATAGAAGTAGTTGGATTACTATTTGTAGTAACAATTGAAGAAGTGGTAGAGGTAGCCGTAGTAGTAGGAGTATCATTAGTAAAAATAATAACAGTAGTGGTAGTAGCAAGAGTTTTAGTAGTACTAGTAGCAGTAGCTGAAGTTGTAACAATAGCTATTATAGTAGTTGTAGTAGAAGTAGTAGTATTAGTAGTAGGGGTAGTTGTTGTCATAGCAATGGCAGTAGTAGTAGTAGTATAAGTAGAAGGAGCAGTAGTTGTCGTAGCAATTGCAATTGCAGTAGCAGTAGTCATAGCTATAGTAATAGTTATAGTAGTGGTAGTAGTACTACCAGTAACACTAGTTGTAGCAGCAGCAGTAGTAGTAGGAGTCATAGTAGTAGGAGAAGTCGCAGAAGTAGTTGAAGCAGTGACTGTAGTAGTGGGAGTAGTAGTGGCAAGAATAGTAGTAGTAGTACTAATAGAAGTAGTATGAGTAGCAGAAGTAGTAGTAGTAATAGTCGTAGTAGTAGTTGTTGCTATTGTTATTGTAGTTGTAATAGTAGTAGTAGTAGTAGTAATAGTAGTAGCCACAGTAGCATTTGTAGTGGTACTTGTAGTAGTAGTAGCAGTAGTTTTAATAGTTGTAGTAGCAATAGTAGTAATAATAGTAGTAGTAGCAATAGTAATAGAAGTAGTATAGTAGTTGGGGTCATAGAAATAGTAGTTATAGCAGTCATTGGAGTAGCTATAGTCGCAATAGTGGTACTAGAGGTGGTAGTAGTAGTAGTTGTAGTAGTAGATGATGTAGCAGTGTCAATAGTAGTAGTTACAGTAGTAGCAGTAGTAGTAGTAATAGTAGTAGTAGTAGCAGCAATAGTAGTAGCAGCAGTAGTTATAGTAGTAATAGTAGCAGTAGTAGTTGTTGCAATAGTAGTAGTAATAGTGGTAGTAGTAGTATTAGTAGGAGGTAGTACAAGCTATAGTAGTAGTAGAAGCAGCAATAGTAATTGTAGTAGTAGTAGTAGTAACTGTAACAATGGTGTTGCTAGTGGTTGCATGCCTAGTATTGGGAGAAGTAGTAGCCATAGTGGCAATAATAGCAGTGCTAGTTGTCATAGTAGAAGTAACAATAGTAGTAATAGTAGTAGTAGTAGTAGTAGTAGTCAAAGTACTAGTAGTAGTAATAATAATAATAGTAGTAGTAGTCCTAGCAATTGCAAAAGTAGTTTTCGTTGGAGTAGTACTAGTACTAGTTTCAGTAGTACTAGTAATTATAGTTGTGGGAGAAGTATTAGTAGTACCAGAAGTAGTACTAGTATTAGTAGTAGTATTAGTAGAAGTAGCTGCAATAGTAGTAGTAGTAGTAGTAGCCATAGTAGAGATAGAAGTAGTGGTTGTAGCAGTACCAACATCAATTTTTACAGTAATAGCAGTAGCTATAGTAGTAGAAGTAGTAGTAGAAGTAGAAGTAGTTGTAGTTGTAGTAGTTGTGGTGGTAGTAGTAGTTGTACTAGTAGTTGTAGCAGCCGTACTAGTACTAGAAGTAGTAGCAGTAGCAGTAGTACTAGTAGTAGCATAAGTAGTAGTTATAATTGCTAAGTAGTAGCTGTAGTAGCAGTAGTTACAGTAGGAGTAGTAGAAGCAGTAGTAGTAATATTTGTAATAGTTGTAGCACTAGCAGCAGTTGTAGCAATAGTAGTAGTAGGTGTAGTAGTGGTAGTACTAATAGTAGGTGCAATAGTAGTTGAAGTAGTAGATGTAGCAACAGAAGCTTTAGTAATAGAATCTACAGTAGTAGCAGTAGCAACTGTAGTGTTAGGAGTAGAAGGAGTGGTTGTTGTAGTTAAAAAAATTAGGAGGAGTAGTAGAAGTAGTAGCTGTAGCAACTGTAGTGTTAGGAGTAGAAGGAGTGGGAGTAGTATAAGCAGTGCAAATAGTGGATGTTTTAGGAGTATTTGTAGTAGTTGTAGTAGCAGAAGTTGTAGTGCTTGGAGTGGTAGCAATAGAAGCTATAGTAGTTGTAACAACAGCTGAAGTAGTAGTAGAAATAGTTGTAGCAAAAGTTGTAGTGGCTAAAGTAGTAGTAGGAGAAGTAGTAGTAGTAGAAATAGTAGTAGCAGTAATAGTAGTATTAGTGGTAGTAGTAGCAGATGTCGTAGCAGCGGTAGTAATTGTAGAGGTAGTAGCAGTACAAGTGGTAGTTGGAGTAACAACAATATTAGTTACCACAATAATAGTAGTAGTAGTGGTCATGGTAGTAGCATTAGTAGTAGTAGTAGCATTTGTAGGAGCAGTAGGATCATTTGTAGCGCTTCTAGGAGTAGGAGTTTTACTAGTAGTAGTATAATAGTAGGTGCAGTTATAGTTATTATTGGAGTAGCTATAGTAGCAATATTAGTAGGAGTATCAGTGGTAGCAGTAGTGGTTGTCACAGTACTAGCTGTTTGATAGTAGTAGTAGTAGCAAGAAGAGTAGTGGTAGTAGTAGTAGGAGTAGCAATAGGAGTAGTAGACGTAGTAGTTGTTGTTGTCATTGTAGTTATTGTAGGGATAATAGTAGCAGCAGTAGTAGTAGTAGTGTTCGGAGTAGTGGTAGGTAGTTGTAGTGGTACTAGTAGTGGTCGTGGTAGTGGTAGTAGTAGTAGTGGTTGTGGTAGTGGTAGTAGTAGCAGTTGTAGTACTAAAAGTAGCAACAGTAGCAATAGTAGTAGGCGAAGTAGTAGTAGCAAAACTCATAGTAGTCGTTGTAGTAGTAGTAGCCAGTGTAATAGAAGTAGTAGTAGGAGGAGGAGTAGTAGTAGTAGCAATAGTAGTAGTAGCAGTAGTAGTAGTTCTAGAAGTTGTGATAGTACTAGTTGTCGGAGTAGTAGTAGTACTAGTAGTAATATTAGTAGTAGTACTACTACTACTAGCAGTTGTGATAGTACTAGTTGTCGGAGTAGAAGTAGTACTAGTAGTAGTATTAGTATTAGTAGTAATAGTAGTAGTCATTATAGTAGTAGTAGCTATAATAGTAGTAGTAGCAATTGTAGTAATTGCAGCAATAGTAGTAATAATAGTAGTAGTAGCTGAGTAGTTGGGGTATTAGTAGAAGTAATAGTAGTAGCTATCATAGTAATAATAGTAGTAGTAGGAGGAGTAGTAGTAATAGTTGTCACAGTAGCAGCAATAGTAGTAGAAGTAGTAGTAGGTGTAATAGCAGCAGCAGTAGTAGTAGCAACAATAGTAGCAATATAGGAGAAGTAGTTGTAGTAGTAGAAGTAGCTGTAAAATTAGTATTTGTAACAGTAGCAATAGAAATAGTTATCATAGTTATAGATGTAGTAGTGGTAGTAGTAGCACTAGCAGAAGTAGTAATAATAGTAGTTGTTATTGTTATTGTTGTAGTAGAGTAGTAGTTGCAGTATGAACAATAGTAATATTAGCAATAGTCATTGTAATGGTAGTAGTAGCAGTAGTTATAGTAGTAGGAGTAGCAGTAGTAGTAACAATTGTAGGAGTAGTAGCAATGGTAGTTGGAGAAGTACTAGTAGCAATTGTAGGAGTAGTAGCAGTAGAAGTAGTAGTAGCAGTAGTATCAATAGTAGTTGTAGTAGGTGTAGTAGTATTAGGAGTAGTGGTAGTGGTAGTAGAACTAGTTGTAGTAGTAGTAGAAGTAGTTCAAGTAGTAGCAGCAGTAGTAGTAGCAAAAGTTGTAGTAGAAGTAACAAATGTAGTACTACCAGAAGTAAGAGAAGTAGTAGTAGCAGTAGCAGATGTAGTTGGAGTAGGAGTTGCAGTAGTAGACGTAATAGTTGTAGAAGTAGCAGTGGTAGTAGTAGTAATAGTTATACTACTAGTAGTATCAGGAGTAATAAAAGTAGTAGTAGTTATATTAGTAGTATTAGTTGTAGTAGTAGTAGAGGCATTAGTGGCATTAGTTGTAGTAATAGTAGTAGTAGCAGCAACAATAATTGCAGTAGTAGTAGTAATAGTAGTAGTAGTAGTGAAAGTAGCAGTAGCCATATGAGAGGTAGTAGTTGTAGTAGCAGTCGTTCTAGCAGTAGTAATAGTAGTAGTAGCAAGAGTAGTAGCAGTAGTTGTATTAGCAATAGCAGCAGTAGTAGTTGCAGTATCCATAGTGGAAGTAGTAGCAATAGTAGTAGAAGTAGTCTTAGTAGTAGCAGAACTAGTAGTTGTAGTAGTAGTCGAAGAAATTGCAGCCATAATAGCCGCAGTAGTATTAGTTATAGTAATAGTAGCAGTAGTAGTAGCAACAGCAGTTGTAGCCATAATAGCTGGAACAGTAATATCTGTAGTAATAGTAGCAGTAGCTGTAGTAGTAGCAACATAAGTAGTAATAGCAATAGTTGTAGCAGCAGTAGTAGTTGTTGTAATAGCGGTAGCAATCGAAGTAGTAGTAGCTTTATTAGTAGTAGCAATTGTAGTCATATTTGTTATAGTAGTAGTAACAGTAGTCGTAGCAGTAGTAGCAGCAGTCGTAGTGGTAATAGTAGTAGCAGTAGCATTAGCTATATTAGTAGTAGCAATTAAAGTAGTCGTAGTAGTAGTAGTACTAGTAGTAGTAAACGTAGTAGTAGTAGCAATAGTAGTAATAGTTGTAGTAGTAGTAGTACTAGTAGTATTAGTAGTGGTATTAGTAGTAGTTGAAGTAACAAAAGTAGTAGTACTGATTGTATTAGCAATAGCAACACTAGCCATATTAGCAACAGCAGTAGTAGTAGTAGCAACAATAATAGTAGCAATAGTAGTAGTATTAGTAGTAGTAGTAGTAGTAGTAGAAGTAGGAGGAGGAGGATGAGTAATAGTAGAAGCAGTAGCAGTCAAAGTAGTGGTAGCAGTATTAGTAGTAACTACCATAGTAGCAATAGTAGTAGTAGTAGTTGCTATAGTTGTAGCAGTAGTAGTGGTAGTTGTAGTAGTAGCGATTGCAGTAGAAGAAGGAAAAGAAATACTAGTTGCAGTAGCAGTAGTTGTAGTAATAGGAGTTCTAGAACTAGTAGCAATTATACTACTAGTAATATTAGTAGTAGTAGTAGTAGTAGCAGCAATAGTAGTAGTAGTTGTAATTATGGAAGTAGGAGTAGTAGCAGCAAGAGTAGTAGTAGTTGTAATTATAGAAGTAGGAGTAGTAGCTGCAATAGTACTAGTAGTAGTAGTAGTAGTAGCATTAGGAGTAGTAGTAGCATGAGTAATAGTAGTAGCAGGAGTAGTAGGAGTAATACTGGTAGTAATGTTAGTAGTAGTTGCTGAAGTAGCAGCAGTAATAGTAGTAGTTGTAGTAGTAGCACTAGTAGTAGTGGTAGTAATAGTTGTAGTGGTTGTAGTAGCAGTAGTAATTGAAGCAGCAACAGTAGTAGTTGTAGTAGTAGTAGGAGTAGTAGTAGTTGTAGTAGTAGCAACAATAGTTGCAATAGCAATAGTAGTAGTAGTGGTAGCAAGAGGAGGAGTAGTAGTAGTAGCAGGAGTAGTAATAGGAGTAGGAGTAGTAGTAGAAGTTGTAGTAGCAGTAGTAGGAGTAGTAGGAGAGGTACCAATAGAAGTAGCAGAAGTAGTGGCAGAAATAGTAGTAGTAGTCGTAGTAGGAATAGTAGTACTAGGTGTTGTATCAGCAGTACAAGTTGTAGTAGCTTAGTGTATAATAATATAGTTGTAGGAGTGGAAAGTAATAGTAGTAGCAATAGTACCACTTTAAGTAGTTGTAGTAGTGTAGAGTAGTAAAGTGGTATTAGTAGAGTAGTAGTAGTAATGTAGGAGTAGTATGAAGTAGTAGTAGTAGTAGTAGTAGTAGTAGTGGTAGTGGTAGTAGTAATAGTTAGTTGTTACTAATAGTAGTAATAATAGTATAATGTAGTAGCAGGCAGTAGCAACAGTTGTAGTAATAACACTAATAGTAGTTGCTCTGCAGTAGTAAGTATTAGTAGCAAGCTGTAGTCGTTGGTGTTGTTGTGTAATAGCAGCAGTAATAGTAGTAGTTGTTCTTGTTGTTGTAGTAGTAGTATTAGTAGTAGTAATCGTAGTAGTAGTAGTAGTTTTTTTAGTTTTAGTTTTAGTAGTAGTATTAGCTATTGTTGTTGTAGTAGCAGCAATAGCAGTAGTGCTAGTAGTAGTAGAAAAACATGTTGTTATTATCATCGCAGTAGTAGTAATAGCAATCAAACTTAGAGTAGTAGTGGTAGTGGTCGTTATAGTAGTAGTAGTAGTATTTGCAAGAGCAGCAGTAGAAGTAGTAGTTGTAAGAGCAGCAGTAGTAGTATTAGTTGAGGTTGTTATTATGGAGTAGTAGTGTCAATGTAGTAGTATTAACGGTAGTAGTAGTAGTAGAAGTAGTAGTAGTAGCAACTGAAGCAGCAGCAACAACAACAATAGTAGTAGTAATAGTAGTAACAGTAGTGGTGGTGGTGGTGGTAGTCGTAGTACTAGTAGTCGTAGTATTAGAAGTAGTTGTAGTAGGAGGAGGAGGAGTAGTTGCAACAGGATTTGTGTTAGTAGTTTAAGAATTGGTGGTAGTAGCTGTAGTAGCAGTACTTGTAGTAGTAGTAGCTATAGTAGTTGTCCTAGTAGAAGCAGTAGTAGTAGTAGGAGTATTAGAACCAGTGGAAGTATTAGGAATAATAGTCACAGCAGTAGGAGTTGTAGTAGTAGTTTTCAAAGTAGTGGTAGTAGCAGTAGTAGTCGTAGTAGTAGCAGTAGGAGTAGTAGTCGTAGCAATAGGATTTGTAGTAGTAGAAGTTTTTGTTGTTGTTGTAGTAGTAGTAATAGTAGTAGTAGTTGAAATAGTAGCAGTAGTAGTTGTAGTAGTAGTAGTAGTACCACCGTAATAATAGTAGTGGTAGTAGTCGTAGTAGTAGTAGTAGTCGTAGAAGTAGTAGTATAGTAGCAGCAGCAGCAACAGCAGTAGTAGTAGTAGTAGTAGTAGTCGTGGTGGTGGTGGTGGTAGAAGTAGTAGCAACAGCAGTAGCAGTAGTAGCTACAGTTGTACGAGTAGTTGTAGCATAGCAACAGTAGTAGTAGAAGTAGCTATAATAGTAGTAGTATTAGTAGCATTAGTCGTGGTGGTGGTGGTGGTAGAAGTAGTAGCAATAGCCATAGCTATAGTAGCTACAGTTGTATGAGTATTTGTAGCATAGCAGCAATAGTAGTAGTAGTTATAATAGTAGTGGTTATTCTTGTTGAAGTAGTAGTTGTTGTAGCAGCAGTAGCAGTAATAGTAGTAGTAGTAGCTGCAGCAGTAGTCGTAGGCGTAGCAGTAGTACTAGTAGTATTAGAAGCGGTAGGTGTAGTGGTAGTATTAGAAGTAGCATTAGTAGTAGTAGAAGTAGAAGTAGATGAAGTAGTAGTAGTTGTTGTTGTAGTTGTCGTAGTAGTAGTGGTGGTAATAGTAGCAGTAGTAGTAGAAATAGTAGAAGTTGTAGCGGTGGTAGTATTAGTAGTAGTATTAGAAGCAGTAGCTATAGTAGTAGTAGAAGTAGCAATATTAGTAGAAGTAGTGGTAGTGGTTGGTATAGAAGTTAGAGTAGTAGTTGTAGTAGTAATTGTAGTAGTAGTAGTAGTAATACTAGTAGTAGTAGTCGTAGTTGTAGTAGATATAGTAGTAGGAGTAGCAATAGTAGTAGTATTAGTAGAATTAGTAGTAGTCACTGTAGCAGCAGCAGTAGTAGTAGTATTAGTAGTAGTCACTGTAATAGTTGCAATAGTAATAGCTGTAGTTGTATTAGTAGTAGTCACTATAATAATAGTAGTAGTAGTAATAGTAGTAATTATTGTTGTTGTTGTTGTACTAGTTGTTGTAGTTGTAGTAGGAGCAGTAGTAGTAGTAGACGTAGTAGTAGTAATAATAGTGGTAGAAGTTGTAGTAGGAGTAGTAGTAGTAGAAGTAGTAGTAGCGGTAGTAGTTGCAGTGGTAGTACAAGTTGTAGTAGCCATAGTGGTATGCAAGTAGTAGCGATAGGAGGAGGAGTTGTTGTTGTAGCAATAGGAGGAGTACTAGTAGTAGAAATAATTTTAGTAGTAGTAGTAATAGTTGTAGTAGTAGTAGTAGTAATAGTAGCAGGAGTAGCAATAGTAGTTGTTGTATTAGTAGTGTAGTCGCAGAAGCAGTATTTGTAGTAGTTGGGGTAGCAGTAACAGTAGTAGAGTAGGAGTAGTAGCAGTAGCAGCAGTAGTAGTTGTTGTAGTACGATTAGTAGAAGTAATAAGAGTAGTAGTAATAGCTAGTGTAATAGTAGTAAAATTAGTAGTTGTAGTCATTGTAGTAGTAGCAGTTGTTGTAGTAGTAGTAGTAGCCATAGTAGTAGTAGTATTTGTAACAAGAATACGAGTTGTAGGAGTAGATGTTTTTGCAACTGTAGTAGTAACAATAGAAGTAGGAGTAGTAGTGGTAGTAGTAGTACTAGCAGTAATAGATGTAGCTATAGTAGTTGTTGTAGTTGTGTTATTAGTAGAAGTTGTGTTGGGAGCAATAGTTGTCGTAGCAGGAGTAGTAGTAGTGGAAGCAATAGTAGTCGTAGTAGTAGCAGCAGCATAGTAGTAGTAGTAGAAGTAGTACTAGTAGTAAGTAGCGGGAGAAGTAGAAGAAGCAGCAGCAATTGTAGTAGTAGTAGTAATTATTCTCATAGTAGTATTAGTAGCAGGAATAGGAGTCCTAGTTGTAGATGTAGTTGCTATAGTAGTAGTAGCTACAATAGCTGGAGTACTAGTAGTTGTTGTAGTAGTATTAGCAGAAGTTGTTGTGGGAATAGTAGTGTTAGTAGGACTTGGAGCAGGGGTAGTAGTTATAATAGTAGTAATAGTGGCCGAAGTAGAAGTAGCAGTAAAAGCAGAGCTAGTAGTTGGGGGAGTAGTTGTAGCAGTAGTAGTAGTATAGTTGTTGAAGTTGTAACAGTGGTAGTGGTAGTGGTGGTGGTGGTGGTAGTAGTAGATGTAGCAGCCATAGTAGTAGTAGAAGTAGTAGGAGTAGTTGTAGGAGTTGTATGAGTAGCAGTAGTAGTAGTAGTTATTATTGTAGTAGTAGAAGTAGTTGTTGTTGTTGTTGTTGTCGTCGTTGTAGTAGTAGTTATAGTGGTAGTGGTAGTAGGAGTAGTAGTAGTAAAATTAGTAGTAGTAGTCGTAGTACAAGTAGTAGGAGTAGTAGTAGTAGTCGCAGTAGTTGTAGTAATAGTAGTACTAGTAGTAGCAGTACTAGTAGTAGTAGTATTAGTTGTAGTGGTAGTCGTAGTTGTGGGAGTAGTAATAGGAGTAGTTGTAGTAGTAGTAGTAGGAGGAGGAGGAGCAGTTGTAGTAGAAGTAGTTGTAGTAGTAGTGATAGTATTAATAGTAGTAGTAGCAGTAGCATTGATAATAATAGTCATAGTATTAGTAGTAGTCATAGTAGTAGTAGGAGTAGTAGTAGGAGCAGCAATAGAAATAGTGTAGCATAGTAATAGTAGTAGTTGTAGTAGTAGTAGCAGAAGCAGCAATAGTGGTAACAATCGCATTAGTAGCAGGGGTAGTAGAAGAAGTAGAAATAGAAGCAGAGGAAGTAGTAGTAGCAATAGTAGTCGTAGTACTTGTAGTAGTAGTAGGAGGAGTTGCAGTAGTAGTAATAATAATTGTAGCATTAGGCAATAATAATAGTTGCATGGCTGGTAGCATTAGTACTAGTAATAGTGGTAGTTGTTGTAGTTGTAGTAGTAATCATAGTAGTAGTAGTAGTCATCGTCATACTAGTAGTAGTAGTAGTACTAGTAGTAGTAGCAACAACAGTACTAGTGGTCATCAAAGCAGCAACAGCAATAGTAGCAGTAGTCCTAGCAACTGTAGTTGTATTAGCACAAGTCGTACTCGCAACAACCGTAGAAGTAGTAGTGTTGTAGTAGTCATAGTAGTCACTATAGTAGTAGTACTAGCAGTATAGTAATATTAGATGTAGTTGTAGCAGTAGTAGTAGCAGTAGCGGTAGTAGAGCTTGTAGTGATAGTGGTAGCAGCAGCAGCAGCAGTAGCAGTAGTAGTAGCGGCAGTAGTAGTAGTAATTGTAGTAGTAGCAGCATTCGTAGTAGTGGGATAGGTAGTATGAGTTGTTATTGTGGGAAACGTTGTAATATTAGTAGTGGTAGTTGTTGTAGTCATGGTAGTAGTGGTACTCGTAGTTGTAGTGGTAATAGTAGCAGTAGCATCAATAGTAATAGTAGTAGTAATAGTAGTAGTAATAGTAGTATTAATAGTAGTAGTAATAGTAGCAATAGCAGTAGAAGTAGTTGTGGTAGTTGTAGTAGTAGTCGTAGTTGTTGTATTTGTAGTAGTAGTAGTAGCAGCAGTGGTGGTGCCAGTAATTGTAGCAGTAGTAGTAGTTGTAAAAGTAGTAGTAGTTGTTGTGGTACTAATAATAGTAGCAGATATTAGTAGTAGCAATAGCAATAGTAGTTTTAGTTATACTAGTAGTAGTGGCAGTAGTGGTAGTAGTAGTACTTGTTGTAGTAGCAATATTAGAAATAGTTGTAGTAGAAGTAATGGCAATAGTAGCAACAGTAGTAGCAGTAGTAACAGTTGTAGCAGAAACAGTAGTACTAATAATAGTTGCATGAACAACAGTAGCCATTGAAGCAGCCGTAGTGGTTGTAGTAGTAGCAGTAGTAGAAGTTATAGTTGTAGTACCAATAGCTGTAGTAGTTGTCATAGTATCAGTAGTGGCATTACTAGTAGTAGTAATAGGAGTAGTTGTAGTTGCAGTAGCAGTCGTAGCATTAGTTGGAGTGGTAGCAGTGGTAGTAGTAGTAGCGGTAGTTTGTAGTAGTAGTTGTAATAACAATAGTAGCAGGAGGAGGAGTAGTAGTAGTAATAGTAGTAGTAGGAGGAGGAGTAGCAGTAGCAGTAGTAGTAGTAAGAGGAGAAATAGTAGAAGTACCAGTAGATGTTGTAATAGTGGTAGTAGTAGAAGTATTAGTAGTTGTAGGAATAGCATTTGTTGTCGTAGTAGCCGCAACAATAGTAGTAGTTATCATAGTAGCAGTAATAGCAGTTCTAGGCGTACTAGCAATGGTAGTAGCAAGGGAAGTTGTGGTAGTAGTAGCACCCGTAGTAGTGGTAATCCCAGAAGTTGGAGGAGGAGGTGCAATAGTAGCAGAAGCAACGGCAGCTATAGCAGTAGTAGTAGTAGGAGTTGGGATAATAGTAGTAGTATTATTTGTAGTAGTGGTGGTAGTAGCAGTACTGCTGGCAATAGTAGTGGTTGCTATAGAAATAGTAGGAGTGGTACGAGTAGTTGTTGTTGTGGTAGTTGTAGCAGTTGCAGAAGTAGTAGTAATGGTAGCAACAGTAGTAGAAACAGTTGTAGTAGCAGTAGCAGCAGTAGTAGTAGTAGCAGAGTTAGCAATTGTAGTTGCAAAAGTAGAAGTAGCAATAGTAGTAGCACTAGTAGCAGAAGTAATTGTAGTAGCAGCAGCACTAGTTGTAATACTAGTAGCGGAAGTAATTATAGAAGTAGTAGCAGCAGCAGCAGCAGTTGTAGTGGTAGGGCTAGCAATAGTAGTAGTTGTTGTAAACCAATAGTAGTTGTTGTAGTAGTAGTAGCAGAACGAGAAGCAGTAGTAGGAGTAGGCATAGTACTTGTAGCACTTGCTATAGCAGTAGGAACTATAGTTGTTGTGATAGAAGTAGTAGTCGAAGTAGCAGTGGCAGCAGTAGCAATAATAGTGGTAGTTATTGTAGTAGTAGTAGTAGTACAACTAAGAATAGACATAATATTCGTAATAGTAGCATCCATAGTTGTAGTAGGAGTAGCGGTAGTAGTAGTAGAAGTAGTTATAGTAGTAGTAGTAGCAATAGTCGTCGTAGTTGTAGTAGCAGCAATAGTAGTAGTGGTAGTAGTAGCAGTACAAGTAGTACTAATAGTAGTCGTAGCAGTCGTTGAAGTGGTAGTAGTAGTAGTGGTAGTCGAAGTAGTAGTAGTAGTAGTAGAAGAAGTAGTAGTAATAGTTGTTGTAGTAGTAACAGTAGTAGTAGTAGTACTAGTTGCTGTTGTTGTTGTTGTTGTAGTAGTAGTAGTAGAAATAGTAGTAATAGTTGTAGTAGTAGTTGTTATTGTTATGGTATTAGCAATAGTAGTAGTAGCAATAGTAGCAGCAGCAATAGTAGTAGCTATTATTGTCATAGTAATAGTGGTATTCGTAGTCATAGTTGTACTAGTAGTAGAAACGGTAGTAGAAGTAGAAGTAATAGTATGAGTGCTACTAGCAATTGTAGTAGTAATTGTTGTTGTATTAGTAGTAATAGTAGTAGTTGTTGTTGTAGTAGCATTATCACTACTAGTAGTAGTTGTTGTTGTTGTAGTAGCATTATCACTAGTAGTAGTAGTAGTTGTTGTTGTTGCAATAGTAAAAGTATTATTTGTGCTAGTAGCTGAAGTAGTAGTCGTAGTAGTACTAGGAGTTGGAGTGGGAGTAGTTGTATGAATAGTAGTAGTTGAAATAGCAGCAGTAGTAGTAGTAGTTGTTGTTGTTGTAGTCATCGTAACTGGAGTAGTAGTTGTAATAGGACTTGAAGTCGTAGTACCAATAAAAGTAATAGTAGTAGTGGTAGGAGTAGAAGTAGTAGTAGAAGGAGTACTAGTCGAAGTAGTGGTAGAAGCAGCATTAGTAGTAGTTGTTATGGTAATAATAGTATTAGTGGTGGTAGTAATACAAGTAGTTGCAGTAGCAGTAGCAGCAGTGTAAGGAGTTGTAGTTGTAGTAACAATAGCAATAGTGGAAGGAGTTGTAGTTGTAGTAGTAGTAAAAGTAGCAGCAGTAGTAGTATCAATAGTAGTAGGTGTAGTAATTGCAGTAGTAGCAGTAGTGAAAGGAGTAATAGTTATAGTTGTTGTAGTAGTAGCAGCAGTAGTAGTAGTAATTGTAGTATTAGTTGTAGTAGTTGTAGCAGTAGTTGTAAAAATAGCAGCAGTAGCAAAAGTAGTAATTTAGTATTAGTAGTTGTAGTAGTAGTAGTATGATTGGAGGACAAGTAATAGCAGTAGTAGTTGTTGTAGCAATAGTAGTTGTAGTAGTAATAATAGCAGTCGTAGTAGTAGGTGTAGGATGAGTAGTAGTTGTAATAGTTGTAGTAGTAATGGTAGTAGTAGCAGTAATAGTAATAATGGTGGTAGTAGGAGGAGGAGGAGGAGGAGTAGTAGCAGTACTAGCAGCAGTAGTGGTAGTAGTTGTTGTAATTGTATTAGTATTAGTAGTAAAAGTAGCAGTAGAAACAATAGAGTAGTAATAGTACTCGTACTAATAGTAGCAACAGTAGTAGTAGTGGTGGTGGTGGAAGTAGTAGTAAGAGTAGCAGTAGTAGTAGAAGTACTAGTAGTCGTAGTAGGAGTATCAGTAAAAGTAATAGTAGCAGCAACAACAACAGCAGTAGTAGAAGTTGTAGTAGCAATTGCAACAACCGCTGGATTTTGGGTAGCTCTAGTAGGAGCAAGAGGACTGGTAGTAGTAACAATAGTAGAAATAGGTGTAGAAGTAGTAATAATAGTAGCAGTTGAAGTGGAAGTGGTAGTCATAGTAGTAGTAGGGGAAGTGGTAGTAGGAGTAGGGGAAGTGGTAGTAGTAGTTGGTGTAGGAATAGTATTAGTAGTAGAACAAGTAGAAGTAGGAGTAGTAGTAATTCTATTGTCCCTGCTACTATTACTACTACTACTAATATTGCTACAACTACTATTATTACAACTACTACTGCTGCTACTACTACCATTACTACTACTTCGGTTAATGTTATAGCTAAAAACTCTATTACTACTACCACTGGCTGTGCTTCAAATACTGCTATTTTTTTTTAGCTATTGACACTACTGCTACTTCTCCTACTACAAATACTTAGTCCGACTATTACTACTTCTCCGACGATTGCTACCAGTACTACTACTGCTACTACTACTAGCACTACTACCACCCAGCCATTACTACTCCTCCTAGTACTACTAATAATAATACAATTACAAAAACTACTACTAAAATGACTAATACTACTCTTACGCCCGCTACCATTACTACTACTACTACTACTATTACTACTACTCCTATTTCTACTACAACTCCGAACACACCTACTATCACAACTACTGCTGCTGGTGCTATTACAACAACTACTTAGGCCATTACAACTATTACTACTTCTGCTGCTATTACGACTACTATTACTACGACTACTATTATTGCTACTACTACTACCACTACGGCTGCTACAACTAATACTACTACTGCTGTTACAACAACAACTACTACTACCATTAATATTACTACTACGACTACTACTTTTACAACTCCTACTACTATAACTGCTACTACCACTACTCCAACTACTACCCCTCCTCCTCCTCCTACTACTACGACTACTACGATTCCTACTCCTACTCCAACTCCTACTGCTACTACTAATACTATAACAACAACACCACCACCAAACAACGACACTTGCTACTACTACTACCACTAAAACTACTACTACAACAACTACTAATACAACCACTAATACCAATAATACTACTACTGCTGCTACTGCCGCTACCACTACTACTACTAATACAACTCCTCCTACTACTATTACTACTGCTACTACTACTATTCCAACTCCGACCCCAATTCCTTCTGCTACTACTACTACTACTATTATTATTATTACTACTACTACTAATACAACAACAACTACTACTAATACAACCAATAATCCTAGTAGTACTATTGCAGATACTGCTACCACTAGAACAACAACAACAACTACTTCTACTACTAATACAACAACAACTACTACTACTACAACTATTACTTCTACTAATACTTCTACTACTACTCCTCCTATTCCTCCTACTCATACTACTACTTGAGCTAATACTACACCTATTACTACTATTTCTACTACTACTACTACTGCTACTACTATTACTAGTACTACAACTACTACAATTACCACCACTGCTACTATTGCTACTACTACTCCTACTACTCCTATTACTATTATTATTACCACTACTATTGCTACTACAACTACTATTGTTGCTACTACTTCTACCTCTACTCTACTACTACTACTCCTACCACTAATCCAACAACTAGAACTTCTACTGCTATTCTTACTACAACTCCTAATAATACTACTACTACTCCTACTACTACTACTAGTCCTAGTCCAACGCCTACTGCTACTACTACTACAGCAACAATTACTCCTACTACTCCAATTGCTACTACTACTGCTACTACTACTACAACAACAACAATAACTACTAGTGCTAGCATTACTACTACTAAAATTACTTCTACTATTGCTACAACTACTACTACAACTACTGCTATTCCTACTACAAATGCTACTACTAATACTACGACTACCGCACCCACTACTTTTGTCATGACCACTACTATTGCCGCGGCCACTACTATGTCTGCTACTGCTACAACTACTTTTGATACTACTACTCCAAGGACTACAACTCCAACTAATACTCCTACTACAACTATGACAATAACAACAACAACAACTACTACTACCATTGCTACTACTAGTGAAATTGCTGCTGCCACTACAATAACAACTACTACAATTACTACTTCCAGCACTAATACTACCACTACTAGTAGTAGGAGTACTACCACTACTATTTATACTACTGCTACTCCTACTGCTACTCCTACTACTACTACTACAACAACTACAACAACAACTACTACTACTACTACAACAACAACAACAACAACAACTACTACTACTACTACAACAACAACAACAACAACAATAATAATAACAACAACTACTACTCCTACTACGGGTACTACTAATACTAACACCAACTCTACTACTACTACCACCACTACTATTACTACTACTACTACGACTATTATGACTACTACTACTACTACTATGACTACAACTACTCCTACTACTACTACCACCAAAATCACTACTACTACTACTACAGCTACTACCACTACCACTACTCCAACTAGTACACCACAACTACAACTACTACTTCTAGAATTACTACTACTCCTACTACTACTACTAATACTACTACTATAGCTACTAACACTACTGCTACTCCTACCAGAACTACTACTACAATAACTAATACTACCACTACCACTACATCTACAACAACAACAACAATCACTGCTACTACTATTACAACTACTACTATAATTACTACAAATTTCCCTACTACAACTACTAACACTTCTACTACTACTACTCCTAATACTAGTCTACTACTTCTACTACTACTGCTGCACCTACTACTATAGGTACAACTATTGCTACTACTACTACTACTACTATAACTGCTGCTACTACTACTCTTGATACAAGTCTGCCACTACTGTTACTACTACTACTGCTCCTCCTATTACTAGTCTACTACTGCTATTACTTCTGCTACTACTAGTTCTACTACTATGACTACTACTAGTACTATGACTATTATTGCTACAACTACTGCTACAACAACAACAACTACTACTACTACTCCTATTGCTTCTATGACTATGACTATTAAAACTACTAAAACTACTACTATAGCCACAATGGAAACTACAAGTAGTAGTAGGAGTAGTTATAGTAGTTATTGTAGAGGAAGTGGTAGCCGTAGTTACAACAGGAGTAGTAAATATAGTAGTAGTTTTAATAGTTGTATTACTAGTAGCCATTGTTGGAGTGGTAGTAGTAGTAGTTGCAGTAGTAGTACTCTTAGAAGAAGTAGTATTACCATTAGCAAAAGTTGTAGTAGTAGCACTACTAGTAGCAGCAATAGTAGTAGTTGTAGTAGCTATAGTAGAGTAGTTGTTGTAGGAGCTATAGTTGTAATGGTAGCAGTAGTAGTTGCCGTAGCAAGTATTGTAACTCTAGTAGTAGTGGCAGTAGCAGCAGTAGCAGCAGCGCTGCAGCAGCAGCAGCAGTAGTAGTAGTAATAGGTGTAATAATAGCAGTAGTAGTAGTAGTAATAGGAGGAGGAGAAGTTGTATTAGCAATAGAAGTAGTTGCAGTAGTAGTAGTATTACTAGAAGGACAAGTAGTGGTGGTAGTAGTCGTAGTTGTAAAAGTAGTAGTACTACTAGTAGTAGTAAGAATAGTATTGGGAGTAGTGGTCGTACTAGTAGTAGTAGTAGTAGTAGCGATTGTAGTAGTAATAGTAGTAGTCGTAATCATACTAGTGGTTGTACTAGTATTAATTGTAGTAGTAGTTGTTGTTCTTGTAGCTGTAGTAGTAGTAGTAGTAATAGAAGGCGGGGTTGGTGTATGAGTTGCAGTAGTAGCAAAAGTAGTAGTAATAGTAGTAGTTGTTGTTATAGTAGTCATAGTGTAGCGGTAGTAGTAGTTGAAGTATTAGTACCAGTTGCAGTAGTATGAGTAGTAGTAGTTATTGTTCTGATTATTTTTTTTGCAATTGTCATAGCAAAAGCAGTAGTAGCAATGGTACTTGCAGTAGTAGTAGTTGTTGTTATAGTAGCAAGAGCAGAACCAATAGCAGTTGTTGTAGTAGTACTAGTAGTAGTGGTAGTTATCGTAATAGTAGTTATTGTAGTTGTTGTACTAGCATTCATAGTAGTGGTAACAGTAGTACTCGTAGTAGCAGGAGTAGTAGCAGTAGTAAGAGTAGTAGCAAAAGTAGCAGCAGTAGTAGTAGTAGTAAGAGTAGTAGCAGAAGCAGTAGCCATAATAGTAGTATCAGAAGTAGTAGGAGGTGGAGAATTAGTAGTAGTAAAAGTAGTAGTTTGAAGAGTGGTAGAAGTAATATTAGTAGTAGAAGTTGTTGTAGTAATGATAGTACCAGCAATAGTAGTCGTGGTAGTGGTAGTGGCAGTTGTGGTAGTATTAATAGTAGTAGAAGTAATAGTAGTGCTAATAGTAGTAGTAATAGCAATAGAAGTAGTGGTAGTAGCAGTTGTACTAGTAGCAGTCATAGCAATAGTGGTAGTAGTAGTAGCAGCTATAGTAGTAGTAGTTGTAGGAGCTATAGTAGTAGTAGTTGTAGTAGTAGTAGTAGCTATAGTTGCTGTAGCAATATTTGTAACTATAGTAGTAGTAGCAGTAGTAGTAAGAGTAGCAGTAGTAGTAGTACTAGTAGTTGTAGGAGTAGTAATTGTAGCAATAGGTGTAGTAGTTGTTGTTGTAGTAGTAGTAGTAAGAGTAGTAGTAGTAGTAGTAGTAGTAGTAGTAGTAGTAGTAGTAGTAGGTAGTAGCAGCAACCGTGCTAGTAGTAATAACTGGAGTACTAGTAATAGTAGTAGTAGAGGTAGTAGCAGTAGAAATAGTAATAGCATTGCTAGTAGTAACAGTATTAATAGCAGCAATAGTAGTAGAAGGAGTGCTAGTAGTCGTAGTTGTAGCAGTAGTAAGATTAGCAGTAGGAGTAATAGTTGTTGTTGTAGTGGTAGTAGTTGTTGTTGTAGTAGTAGTAGTAGATGTAGTACTAGTAGTAGTAATAGGAAGAGTAGTAGGAGTAGTGGTAGCGATAGAAGTAGTAGCAGTAATAGTAGAAGTAGTAGTGGTAGTAGTATTTGCAGTAGCAGCAACAATAGTAGTAGTACTAGTAGTAGTACTAGTAGTAGTAGTAAGAGTAGTAGTAGGAGTAGTAGTTGTTCTAGTAGTAGTATTAGTAGTAGACGTAGTAGTAGTAGTGCTAGTAGTGGTAGCAGAAGTAGTAGTAATAGTAGAAGTAGTAGTAATCTTGCTAGTAGTAGTAGTGTAGTAATACGAGTAGTAGTAGTAGTTATAGTAGTAGTTGTGTAGTACTATAAGAAGTAGTAGTAGTAGTAGCAGTAGTAGCAGCAGCAGCAGTAGTAGTAGCAGCAGCAGTAGTAGTAGCAGTAGTAGTTGCAATAGCAGTAGTTGCAGTAGTAGTACTTGTAGTAGTTGTAGTTGTTGTGGTGGTGGTAGCAGTAGTAGTAGTTGTTGTTGTTGTAGTAGTAGTAGTAGTAGTAGCTATAGTCAAAGTTCAAGTTGTTGTTGTTGTGGTAGAAGAAGTACAAGTTGGGATAGGCATAATAGTAGTAGTTGTTGTTGTATTGAATGTACTAGTAGTTATTATTGTAGTAGAAGGAGTAGGAGTTGGGGTAGGCATAGTAGTAGTAGTAGTAGTGTAGTAATAGTACCTTTAGCAGTAGTTGTAGAGAGAGTAGCGGAAGTAGTACTTGCTATAGTAGCTGAAGTAGCAATAGTAGTAGTAGTAGCAAAAGTTTTCACTGTTGTTGTAGTTGTTATTATTGTAAAAGCAGCAACAGTCCTAGTAGTAGTGGTGGTAGTAGTAGTAGTAACAGTTGTTGTAGTAGAAGTAGAAGTAGAACTTGTAATAGTGGTAGTAGTAGGTGTAGAAGTAGCAATCGGAGTAGTAGCAGTAGTAGTCATACCATTCATAGTAGTAGAAGTAGTAGCATTATTAGTAGTAGTAGTAGTTAAAGTGGTAGTAGCGGCAATAGTAGTAGATGTTGTTGGAGCAGGAGTAGTAGTGGTTGTAATAGAAGAAGTTTTAATAGTTTTTTGTAGTAGCAGTAGTAGTATTATTTGCAGTAATACTAGTATTTATAGGTGAAGTAGTGGTACTAATAGTAATAGTTGTAGTAGAAGTGAAGTAACAATGGTGGAAGTAGTTATAGAGGTAGTAGTAGATGTAGTAGTTGCTGGTGTAGAATTAGTAGATGAAGTAGTAGTAGTATTAATAATAGTAGTATTGGTTGTGGTAGTAGGAGAAGGAGTAGTAGTACTAATAGTTTTTGTTGTTGTCGCATCAGCAGTAGTGGTGGTGGTGGTGGTGGTGGTAGAAGTGGTGGTAGTAATAATACTAGTAGTAGTAGTAGTAGCAAATGAAATAGTTGTTGTAGTAGTAGCAGCTATAGGAGTAGTAGTAGAAGTAGTAGGAGTTGTAGTAGTAGTTGTGATAGTAGCAGTAGAAGTCATAGGAGTAGTAGCACTAGTAGTAGTAGTTGTTGTTATTGTAATACTAGTCGTAGTAGCAGTTGTAGTACAAGTAGAAGTAGGAGGAGGAGTAGTAGCGGGAGAAGTTTTAGTATTAGTAGTAATTGTTATAGTAGTAATAGTAGCAGTAACAGTAATTGGAGTTGCAGCAGCAGGAGTTGTAGAAGCTATAATAGTTGTTGCTATAGTTGTAGTTGTAGTTGTAGTAGTAGCACTTGTAGTAGTATTTGTAGTTGCTATAGTAGTAGTAGTAGTAGAAGTGAAGTAACAATTGTGGAAGTAGTAGTAGAGGTAGTAGTAGATGCAGCAGTTGCAGTTGTAGCATTAGTAGATGAAGTAGTAGTAGAAGTAGTAGTAATAGTAGTAGTAGTATTATTATTAATAGTAGTAGTGGTTGTGGTAGTAGGAGAAGGAGGAGTAGTAGGAATAGTTTTCTTTGTTGTCGCATCAGCAGTAGTAGTGGTGGTGGTGGTGGTGGTAGTAGTAGTAGCATATGAAGTAGCTGTAGTAGTAGTAGCTATAGAAGTCGTAGAAGTAGTAGCACTAATAGTAGTAGTCGTTGTTATTGTAATAGTAGTAGTAGTAGCAATTGTAGTACAAGTGGCAGGAGGAGGATTAGTAGTAGTGGGAGAAGTTTTACTAGTAGTAGCATTAGTAGTAGTTGTCATAGTAGTAACAGTAGCAGTAATTGTAATTAGAGTTGTAGCAGCAGTAGTAGTAGAAGCTGTAATAGTCGTTGCTATAGTTGTAGTTGTAGTAGTAGTACTTGTAATAGTATTTGTAGTTGTCGTAGTAGCAATAGTAGCAGTAGTAGCAGTAGTAGTAGGAGTGGTAGTACTAATAGTAGCAATAGGTGGACGAGTCTAGTAGTAGCAGTAGTTGTTGTAGTAGTAGTTATTATAGTAATAGTAGTCGTAGTAGTAGTAATAGCTGTAGTAGTAGTTGTAGTATTAGTAGCCGTAGTAGTAGTAGTTGTAGGAGTACGAGTAGTAGTAGTAGTTGTAATAGTAGAAGTTGTAGTTGCGACAACAATAGTTGTAGTTGTCGTAATAAGAGCAGTAGGAGTAGTAGTAGTAGTAGTACGAGTAGTAATAGTAGTAGTAGTATCAGTAGTAGTAGTAGTAATAGTAGTAATAGTGGTGGTGGTGGTGGTGGTGGTAGTAGTAGGTGTTGCTGTTCTAGCAGTTGTAGTGGTAGTAGTAGTAGTAGGGTAGTAGTAGTAGTAGCAGTCGGAGTAGCCATAGTAGTCAAAGTTATTGTAGTGGTAGTAGTAGTATTAGAAGTAGTAGTAGCCACAATAGTAGTGGCAACAGTAGAAGTAGCAGTAGTTGCAGTAGTAGTACTAATAGTAATTGTAGTTATAGTGGTAGAGGTAGTGGTAGCAATAGTGTCATAGTCGGAAGAGTAGCTGCAGCAATAGTAGTAGTAGTTGTAGCAGTTGTACCAGTAGAAGTAGTGATACTAGTAGTTGCTGCTGCAACAATAATAGTAGCAGTACCAGTAGTAATAGTAGTATTAGTAGTCGTAGTAATAGTAGAGGTAGTAGTTGTAGTAGTAGTTATAGGAGTAGGTGTAGGAGTAGGTGTCGCAATAGGAGTAGCACTAGTAGTAGTATAAATTGTAGTAAGAATATCAAGAGTTGTAGTAAGAGAAGCAGCAAAAGTTGTAGTAGTAGCTAATCGGAGAAAGTGTGGGAGTAGTAGTAGCAGTTGGAGTAGCAGCAGCAACAATAATAGTAGTAGTAGTATTAGTAGCAGTAGTAGCAATAGTAGTAGTAGTAGTACTAGCAGCAGCAGTAGTAGTAGTAGTACTGGTAATAGCAGTAGTTGTAGCAATAACAATAGTAGTAATACTACTTGTGGTAGTAGTGGTAGTTGTAGTTGTTGCAGTTATAGTAGCCACGGAAGATGTAGCAATAGTAGTAGTAGGCTTAGTAGTAGTAGTAGTAGTAGTTGTTGTTGTTGTTGTTGTTGTTGTTGTTGTTGTTGTAGTAGTAGTAAGAGTAGTAGTAGGAGTAATAGTTTTAGTATCGTAGTAGCAGTTGTTGTTGTAGTAGTGGTAGCAATAGTACTTGTACTAGTACGAGTTAATGTAGTAGTAGTACTAGTAATAGCAGGAGGAGGAGTAGTAGTAGTAGCAATAGAAGTATTACTTGTAGTAGCCATAATCCTTGAAGTAGTAGTAGTTGTAGTAATTCTAGCATTAGTAGTACTAGTGCTAGTAGTAAGAGTAGTAGTAGGAGTGGCAATTGTAATAGTAGTAGTTATAGTAATCATACTAGTAGGAGAACTAGTAGTAGTAGTTGTTGTTGCTGTAATTGGGGTTGGTAGTAGTAGTAGTAGCAACAATAGTGGCAGTAGTAATAGAAGTTTGCAATAGTTGCAGTAGTAGTAGTAGTAGTAGTCATAATAGTAGTAGTAGTAGTAGTGGAAGTAGGACTTGGAGTAGGATTAGTTGTAGTAGTAGTAGTAGGAGTAGCAGCAGAAGCAGTGGTAGTAGTAGTAGTAGCAGCACTGGCAGCGGCAATAGTAGTTGATGTAGTAGAGGTTGTAGTGGCCGTAATTTTAGTAGAAGTAGGAGTCGGTATATAAGTAGTAGTTGGGGTAGTTGTAGTTGGTGCAGTGGTACTAGTACTGGGAGTAGGAGTTGGAGTAGTAGTTGGTGTTGTAGTCGTGTTAGCAGTGGTTGTTGTAGTTGAACTAGTAGTAGGAGGTGTAGTTGCAGTCGTAGTGGTAGCAGTAGCAGTAGCAGTAGTAGTAGTTGTAGTCGTAGTTGTAGTAGTTGTAGTGGTAGTAGTTGCAGGAGGAGTAGTAGCAATACTAGTAGTAGTTCTATTAGTTGTTGTAGTAGTAGTTGCAGTAGGAGTAGCAGCAGTAGTAGTAGTGGTAATAATAGTGTTAGTAGTAGTGGCAATAATACCAACAGTAGTAGTTGTAATGGAAAACGTAGTAGTAGCTGTTGCAATAATATAGTTGTGGTCATACTAGTAGCAGTTGTTGTAGATGTACTAGTAGTAGTAAAAGTATATGAATTAGTAATAGTAGTAGTAGTAGTAGTAGATGTAGCAACAACAATAGTAGTAGCAGTGGTAGTACCAACACTAGTAGTTGTAGTAGCTGCGGTAGCCGCAGCAAAAGCAGCAACCGCGACAATAGCAATAGCAGCAGTAGCAGCAATAGTACTAGTAGTAGTAGCATAAGAAGTAATAGTATGAGTGGTAGTAGTAATTGTAGTAGTAGTACTAGTAGTAGTAGTAGTACTAGTAGTGGTAGTAGTAGTAGTAATAGGAGGAGGAGGAGTAATACCGAAAGAAGTAGTAACAATATTGGTACTAGTAGTAGTAGTAGTAGTAGGAGTTTGAGTAGAAATTGTTATAGAAGTAATACTTGTAGTAGTTGTAGTTGTAGTAGTAGTAGTTGTTGTAGTAGTAGCAGTAGGAATAGGAGTAGCAGTAGTAGTTGCAAGATTAGTAGTAGGAGTAGGAGTAGTGGTAGAAGCTATTTTAGTAGTGGTAGTAGCTACTATTGCAGCAGCAGTAGCAGCAGCTGTTGTGGCAGCAATAGCGATAGTAGCTGTAGTAGTAGTGGTAGAAGTTGTTGTAGTAGGACTTGTAAGTGTAATAGTTGAAGTAGCGGTAGTAGTAGTTATTGTAGTAATATTAGTTGCATTTGTAGTAGTAGTGGTAGTAGCAGTAGTTGTTGTAGTAGTAGCAGCAGTAGGAGCAAGAGTAGCAGCAGGAGTTGGAGTAGGAGTTGTAGCAGCATTGGTAGTAGTTGTAGTAGTAGTAGTAGGAGTAGAAGTTTTAGTAGCAGCAGCAGTAGTTGTAGTAGAAATAGTAGTAAAAGTAATAGTGGTAGTAATTTTGCTGTTGTAGTCAGAGCATTAGCAATACTAGTAGTAATCGAAGCAACAACAGCAATAGCAGTAGCTGTAAGAGAGTTAGGAGTAATAGTAGTAGTAGTATGAGTTCTATTAGTAGTTAGAATAGTTGTAGTAGCAATAGTAGTTGTTGTTGTTGTTGTAGTAGGAGTATTAGGATTAGTAGTAGTCATAATATTAGTAGGAGGAGTAGCAGTAGTAGTAGCAGTAATAGTAGCAGTCGTAATAGTAGTAATAGCAGTAGTAGTACTAGTAGGAGAACTAGTAGTAGTAGTACTTGTAGGATTAGGAGTGGGACTAGTAGTGGGATTAATAGTAATTGAAGTAGCAGTATTAGTAGTAGTCGTCGGAGTCGTACTAGCAGTAGCAGTAGTAGTCATAGTAGTAGTAACAGAGTGGTAGTCGTTGGATTAGGGGTAGTAGTGGTAGTAATGGGAGTAATAGCAGCAGCAGCAGTAGGATTACTGGCACAAATAGTTATTGTAGCAGTTGTCATAATAGCAGTAATAGTTGTAATAGTAACAGTACTAGAAGGAGTAGTAGTAGTAGTTATACTAGAAGTAGAAGTAGTAGTTGTAGCCGCAGTTGTAGTTGTTGTAGTAGTAGTAATAGTGGTAGTAGTGGTAGTAATCGGAGTAGTAGTTGTTGTAGTAGTAATAGGAGTAGCATTAGTTGTAGTAGCGGCTATAGCAATAGTTGGAGTAGTAGTAGTGGGAGCAGCAGTAGTTGTAGTAGTAGTTCTTGCTGTAATTGCATTAGTAGCAGGATGAGTAGTAGTTGCAGTAGTAGTAGTAATAGTAGTATTAGTAGTAGTAGTAGTAGTAGTAGTAGTAGTACTTATAGTAGTAGTAGTTTTAGTACTAGTAGTTGTAGGAGGGGAAATAGTAGAGGAAGCAGTAGCTGTAGTAATAGTAGTCATTGTTGTTGTTGTTGTAGCAGGAGTAGTAGCAGCTACAGTAGCTACATCTGTAGTAGTAGTTGTTGTAGCAATAGTAAGTGTAGTTACAATAGGAGTAGCAATAGTAATGGTAGGAGATGTTATGGTAGTAGCAGTACCAATAGTTGCGTTAGAAGTAGTAGTAGCCATAGCAGCATCGTAGTAGTAGTAGTAGTTATTGTCCTTATAGTAGTAGTGGCATTCACAATCGTAGTAGTTGTATTTGAAGCAGCCAAAGTAGAAGTAGAAGTAATAGTATGGGTGGTACTAGTAATTGTAGTAGCAGTAGTAGTAGCATTAATAGTAGTAATAGGAGGAGTAGTAGTAGTTGAAGTAGCAGTAGTCATTGTCATAGTAGTAGTAATAATAGGATTAGCAGCAGCATTATTAGTAGTAGTAGTAATAGGAATGGTAGTAGTAGTGGTAGAAGCAGTTGAAGCACTTGTAGTATTATTATCAGTCATAGTAGTTGTCAAAGTAGGTGTAGAAGTAGAAGTAGTAGTAGTAGTAGTAGCAGTAGCCACAGCAGCAGTAGTAGTAGTAGGAGCAGGAGTAGTAGTGGGACTAGTAGGAGGAGGAGTAGTAGTAGGAGTGGCAGGAGTTGTAGTAGGAGTAGGAGTAGTGTTAGAAGTATTAGTAGTATTAATAGTAGTAGGTGCAGCAACAAAAGCAATAGCAATAGCAGCAGCAGTAGTTATTGTAGCAATAAGGGTAGTATTTCATTTACTTCGAGTAGTAGCAGTAGTTAGAGTAGTAATAGTTGTAGTATCAATAATAATAGTAGTAGTCGTAGTATAGTAGCAGTAGGAGTTGGTGCAGGATTACGGGTAGAGGTAGTGGTGGTAGTAGCAGTAGCACCAACAGCAACTACAACTACCACAATAGCGGTTGTAGAAGTAGTAGTGGTATTAATTTTAGTAGTAGTGGTGGTGGTCATAGTAGTAGTTGAAGTTGTAGTATTAGTAGTAGTAGTAGAAGCTGTCGTCGAAGTAGTAGTAGTAGTAGTTGTATGAGTACTAGTAGTAGCAGTTGTACTGGTAGAATTGTAGTAGTAGTAGTAGTAGGAGGAGGAGTAGGAGTAGTAGTAGTTGTAGTAGAGTAGGAGTAGGAGTAGTAGTAGTAGTTGCAGTAGTAGGAGTAGGAGTAGGAGTAGTAGTAGCAATAGTTGGAGCAAGAGTACTAGTAGTTATAGTAGCAGAAGTAGTTGTAGTAATGGGTGTAATAGTATTAGTGGTGGCGGCGGCGGCGGTAGTAGTAGTAGTAGTAACAGCAGCAGCAGTAGCAATAGTAGTAGCAGAAATAGTAGTAGTAGTCGTAATAGTAGTAGTTGTAGTATTAGTAATAGTAGTAGTAATAGTAGCAGTAGAAGAAGTAGTACAATTAGTAGCAGTTGTAGAGTAGCAGTAGTAGTTGTAGTAGTACAAGGAGAACGAGTAGTAATAGTTGTAGTCGGGGGAGAAGTAGGAGTAGTAGGAGTAGTAGCGGTAGTAGCAGGAGTAGCAGCAGCAGTAGCACTTGTAGTTGTTGTAGTAGTAGTAGTAGAGTAGTAATAGAAACAGTAGTGACATCAGTAGTAGTAATAGTAATAGTAATAGTAATAGTAGTAGTAGTAAAAGTAGTAGTAGTAGTAGTAGTAGTAGTAGTAGTAGTAGTAGTGATAGTCGTAGTAGTTGCAGCAGCAGCTGCATTAGTAGTAGTAGTAGCAGCAACAACTACAACAACAGTAGTAGTAGCAATGGTAGTAGTGGTTGTAGTAGTTGTAGTAGTAGTTGGATTCGGTATAAGTGTAATAGTAGGGGTAGTTGTAGTTTGTGTAGTGGTACTAGTAGTAGTAGTAGGACTAGAACTGCCGTTGGAGTTGGAGTAGGAGAAGTAGTAGTTGCAATAGTAGAGAAGTAGCAGTAGTAGCTGTAGAAGTAGAAGTAGCACTAGTACTGGTTGTTGTAGTAGTGGCAACTGCAATAATAGCACCTGTAGTTGTAGTAGTAGTTGTAGTAGTTGTTGTTGTTGTAGCAGTGGTAATAGCAGTAGTAGTTGAAATAGTAGTAGTGGTAACAATAGTTGTATTGGTAGTAGTGATAGTTGCAGCATCAGTAGTAGTAGGTGTGGTAGTGATAATACTAGTAGTAGTAGTACTAGTAGGGATAGTTGCAACATCAGCAGAAGTAGTAATACAATTTCTTGTTGTACTAGTTGTGGCAGGAGTTGGAGTACGAATAATCATAGAAGTAGTACTAGTTGTAGTAGTAGCAGTAGTAGTAGTAGCAGAAAGAGTAGGAGTTGTAGTAGCAATAGGAGTAGGAGTTGTAGTAGTAGCACTAGGAGTAGGAGTAGTAGCAGAAGTTGTAGTAGTAGTGGTTGCAGGAACCGTAGTTGTATTAGTAGTAATAGTAGTAGTACTAGTAGAAGTAGTAATAGGCGTAGTATTAGTAGTATTCGAAGTAGTGGTACTTGTAGTAGTAGTGGGAGTAGGAGTAGCTATTGGAGTTGGAGTTGGAGGAGGAGTAGTAGTTGGAGTTGTAGTAATAGTAGTTGTAGTAGTAGTAATTGTAGCAGCAGCAGCAGTAGGAGCAGTAGTAGCAATGGTGGTAGTAGTAGTAGTAGTAGTAATAATAGTAGTAGTAGTAGTAGTAGTAGTAATAGTAGTACTAGTAGTCGTAGTAGTGGTAGCAGCAGCAGCTACAAGAGTAATAGCAGTAGTGGTAGTAGTAGTAGTAGGAGGAGTAGTTGGAGTAGTTGTAGCAGTTGGTGTAGTAGTTGGAGTAGTAGTGGTAGCAGTAGTAGTCGTGGTAGTAGTAGTAGTAGTAGTTGTTGTAGTAGTAGTAGAAGTAGTAGTAGAAATAGTAGTAGTAGTATGAGGAGGTGGAGCAGCAGTTGTAGTCGTAGTACTAGTAGTAGTAGTCGGGGTAGGAATAGTTGTAGTATTAGTTGTTGTATTAGTAGTAGTATTAGTAGTAGTACAAGTAGTAGTAGTTGTTGTTGAAGGAGTAGCAGTCGATGTAGTAGTAGTAGCAGCAACAATAGTTGTTGTTGTAGTAATAGTAGTAGTCATTGGTGTGTTTGTAATACAGGTAGTCGTACCAGTAGTGGTAGCATTAAGGGAAAGAGTTGTAGTTCTAGAAGCAGCAATAGTAGTAGTAGCAGTAGCAGTAGAAGGAATAGTTGTAGTTATAGTAGTAGTAGTCGTTGTAGTAGTGGCATAGTAGTAGTTGTTGTTGTTGTTATAGTAGTTGTTGTAAAAACAACTGTAACAGCAGTAGTAGTAATTTAGTATTAGTAGTTAGAGTTGTAGTAATATAGGTTTTAGTAGTAGTAGTTGTAGTTGTAGTTGTAGTAGGAAGAGGAGTAATAGTTGCAGTAGTAGTTGTAGTAGCAGTAATAGTAGTAATGGTAGTAGTAGTAGTAGTAATTGTAATAGTAGTAGGAGTTGGAGTAGTTGCAATAGCGGTAGTAATAGTCATAGAAGTTGTAATTGTATTAGTATTAGTAGTAGAAGTAGTATTAGAAGTAGTAGAGTAGTAGTAGTATTTGTATTGGTAGTAGTAGCAGTAGTAGAAGTAGAAACAGTAGTAGTGGTAGTAGTAATAAAACTAGTACTAGTAAGACCTGTAGTAGTAGTTGTTGTTGTAGTAGTAGTAGAAGTAGCAACAATAGTGGTAGAAGTTGCAGTAGCTGCTGCAACAACAACTGGATTAGGAGTAGCTATAGTAGGAGTAGGAGTAGTAGTAGTAGCAAGAGTAGGAATAGGAGTAGAAGTAGTAATAATCGTAGTAGTAGCAATAGAAGTGGTAGTAGTAGTAGTAGATGTGGGAGAACTGGTTGTAGTAGTAATTCTGCTTCTGTTGCTATTACTACGACTACTACTATTACTACTGCTACTACTAGAACAACTACTACTTCTTCTACTACTGTTGTTGCTATTGCTACTGCTACTACTTTCGCTACTACTACTATTGCCACTATTACGGCTATTTATACTACTACTTCCACCACTACTGGCACTACTGCTACTACATCAACAACTGCTTTTATTTCTATTACTACTTCTGCAACAATTGCTATTGTCACTACTGCCACAACTATTAGTTCTACAATTGCTACTACTGCTTCTACTACTATTTCAACTACTAATATTACTACTACTACTGTAGTTGGTGGTTATACACTATTACTAGTACTGTTGCTACTACTACTAATACTACTACTACAATTGCTAATACTAGTGCTACTGTAACAAATACTACTACTACTACTACTACTAATGCTACTACCATTACTACTAGTATTGCTACAACTGCTACTACTACAACCACTGCTACTACTGCTACTAATACTACTACCATTACTACGAGCACTACTATTACTGCTACTGCTACTACAACCACTACGACTATTGCTACTAATGCTCGACCATTACTACCACAACTACTATTGCTACTAATGCTATTACCATTACTACAACAAATACTGCCATTACTATTATAGCTACTACCGCTGCTACTACTTCTACTACTACTGATACTTCTCCTACTATTACTACTTCTATTATTACTACTACTACTTCTACTACTGCTCCTACTAATAATAATAATAATAATACTATTACTGCTACTGCCACCACCACCACTAATACTAATATTACTCTCACTACCACTGCTACTACTACTACTACAACAATAACAACTACTCCTACTACTACTGCTGCTGTTGCTCCTGCAATTACAACTACTACTTCAACTACTACAATATCTACTACTACTGCTGCTGTTACTACAACTACTAAGACTATTACTATTGTTACTACTACTACAACTATGACCGCTACAACAAATACTACAACTACTTCTAGAACAACAACTGTTACTACCACTGATTTTACTACTTCTACTGCAACAACAACAACTACTACTACTACTACGACTACTACTACTTCTACAACTATTGCAATGCCTCCCTCTACTATTGCTACTATCACTACTACTGCTACTACTACTCCTACTACTATGACTAGCACTATCCCTACTGCTACTACTACCCCTACAACTACTCTTACCACTACTACTATAACTTCTAATATTGGTACGTCTTCTAGTGCTGCTGCTACATATGCTGCTGCTACTTCTACCACTATTGTTACTACTGCTATTACTACTCCAAATGCTACATCTACTACTATTCCTTCATCTATTAATACTACTACTACTACTACTTTTACTACTATCACTACTGCTACTATGACTAATGCGGCTACAACTTCAACTATTACCTTTGCTACTATTATTGCTACTACTGCTATTACTACAACTACTCCAAATACTACTGCTAGTACTAGTCCAACTCCAACTCCAATCCCTCCTCCTACTAATTCTATTATTAATACTACTACTACTATTACTACAACCACTGCAACTATTGTTGTTACTATTATAATTGCTACTAGAACTACTTCTGCTACTGCTACTACTACGGTTACTACTACTACTGTGACTACTAATACTACTACTGCTATAACTATTGCTATTGCAGCTTCAGCTACTACTACTACTATGGCAACTATTTCAACTATTGCTGCTACTACTCTGACTCCTACTTCTTCCACTGCTTCTACTAGTACAACTACTACTTCTACTTCAGTTACAGCTAATACTACTTCTTTTACTACTACTTCCCCTACTTCTACAGCAATTGGTGCACTTTTGCTATTACTAGTACTGTTACTACAACCCCTACTACTACTGCTACTACTTCTACTACAACTACTACTAGTACTGCTGCTACTCCTTCTGGTTCTACTACTACTGCTGCTGCTACTACTACCACCACTACCACCACTACTACAACTACTAATAATACTTCTACTACAACTACTATGGCTACTAATACTACTACTATGGCTACTAATACTACTACTACTACTACTACTAAGCGAACTATTTCAAATGCTACTGCTACTACTACTACAACAACATCTACAACTACTGCTACTACTACTACTACCGCTATTACTGCTATAGCAACTACTACTATTACAATTACTGTTGTTACTTCTTCTCTGGCTACTACTACTGCAACTACTCCTGCTACTACGACTTCTACTACTACTACTATTGCTATTAGGAGTGCAACTACTGCAAATACTACTACCACTACTACTAATACCACAATAACTGCTAGTACTACTTCTACAACTACAACTGCTACTACAATTACTACTATTAGAACTACTGCTGTGTCTACTACTACTACCACCACTGCTATTACAACTTTTGCCTCTAATATTGCTACTACTTCTAGCACAACTACTACCGGTACTACTATTACAACTTTTGCTACTTCTGCTATTGCTACTGCTACTACTACTTCTATAAATATCACTACTAGTACTACTAGTACTTCTACTACAACAATAACAACTACTGCTATTGCTACTACTACTTCTTCTCGTACCACTACTACTTCTACTACAACCGCTGCTGCTACTGCTATAGCTTCTACTAGCACAACAACTAGTACTACAACTACTACTTCTGGTTCTACTATTGCTGCTGCTACTACTACTACTAGCACTACTGCTACTACTAACAATACTTTAACTACAACTACTATGGCTACTAATGCTGCTACTAATATCGCAACTACTGTTGTCGTCGTTGCTGCTACTACAACTACTAAGGCAACTATTTCCAATACTACTACTACAACATCTGCTACTACTTCTACTAGTACAACTACTGCTACTACTACTACTACTACCCCGATTACTACTATAGCAACTACTACTATTATGATTACTGCTGCGACTACTTCTCCGGCTATTGCTACTGCAACTACTCATACTACTACTACTTCTACTACTACATCTATTGCTATTAGGAGTGCAGCTACTACAAAAACTACAACCACTACTAATACTACCACAACTACCTCTAGTACTACTTCTCCTACAACTACAACTGTTACTACAATTACTACTGTTAGAATTACTGCTACTACTACTACCACCATCACCATTGCTATTATAGCTTTTCGCTAATACTGCTACTACTTCTGGCACAACAACTACTAGTACTACTATTACAACTTCTGCTACTTCTACCACTGCTGCTGCTGCTGCTACAAATACTACTACTAGTACCACTACTACTACTACAACTACAATTATTATAGCTACTACAACAACAACTACTACAGCCACCACTACTATTGCTACAGCTTTTACTACAACTACTACTAGTACTATTGCTACTACTTCTGATAGTACTCCTGCTGCTGCTACTACTAGTACTACTACAACTACTTCTACGACTGTTGTTACTACTAATGGTACTACAGCTGCTACTACTACTACGACTGCTACTACTACTACAACTGCTACTGCTGCTGCAACTATCGCCCCTAGTAATACTACTATCGCCAGAAATGCAACTGCTGCAACAACAACTACTACTACAACTATTGCTGCTACTACCACTGATAATACTACTACTACTGCTACACCTGTTGCTGCTACTACTCCTACTATTGCTACTACTGCTACTTCTGCCATTGTAACTACTACTATTACTACTACTAAAATTACTCGTTCCACTACTACAACAACAAATACTATCACTACAGCTACTGTTGCTACTGCAGCTAATATTGCTACTATTGCTACTAGTTCTCCTATTGCTACTACTGTTGTTACTACCACACGACAACAATCACTAAGACTAATAGTACAAACACTACTACTAGTACTTCAGTTGCAACTGAAACTATTGATACTACTACTACCACCACCACTATAGCTACTACTACTACTACTACCATAACTACTACTATAGCTACTGCTGCTGTTGCTGCTAGTACTATACCTACTTCTACTACTACTACTACCATCAGTACTACTACTACTACTAGTACTACCACTACCACTACTACCTCTATAGCTACTTCTTCTTCTTCTTCTTCTTCTTCTACTATTACTACTGCTGCTACCACTACTACTACTACTACTACTACTACTACTAATAATAATAATAATAATAATATGGTTACTATTGCTATGGCTGCTAGTATTACTTTTGCTAATGCTACTTTGCTACTACTGCTACTAAGACTACTAATATGACTACTACTATTGCTAAAGCTACAACAAATGCTACTATGATGGCTACCACCAGTACTATTGCTCCTACTACTACTACTTCTACAACTGCTATTGCTACAACTTCTGTGGCTGCTTCTAGTGCTACTAAGACTAGTACTGGAACTGCTCCTACTACTGCTATTACTACTACAACTCCTGTGGCTATTAATGCTAATACTCCTGGTACTTCTACTACTGCTGCTGCTCCTACTGCTACAAGTACTACAACTACTCCAAATACTACTACTCCTAGTGATACTCTTACTCCAACTTTTGCTCCTAGTACTACTATTACTACTCCAACTACTTCTACTACTACTATGACTACTAGTACTACTACTACTTCTAGTACTACTACTACTACTACTACTACTACTACCACTAGTACTACTACTCCTACTACGACTACTAATACTACTACAATGACTACTACTACTATAACCACTACTACTCCACTGCTAATACTACAACCACTATTGCTACTACTACTACAACAACTACGATTCTGACTCTTACTACTACTATTACAAGTACTACTACAACTACTAGCACTACGGATGATGCTACTACTACTAATGCTTTGGCTACTACTGCTACAGCTACTGGAACTACTGCAACTACTACTAAGGCTTCTACTAAACCTACTACTACTACAACAACAACAGCTACTACTGCTACTAATACTTCACTACTACTAATGCTACTACTACTACTACTACCTCTACTATTGCTACTGTTGCTATTATTACTACTACTACTATTACTACCACTACTACTACCACTACTAGCTCTACTACTACTACTCCTACTCCTCCTACTACTCCTACTACAACAACTACAACTACTACTTCTACTACTGCTACTACTACTCCTCCTACTACAACTACTTCTACACTTACTGCTACTAGTACTACTTTTACTACTACATCTACTAATCTTACTACTACTACTACTACTAGTACCACATCTACAGCTACTACTACTAGTGCTACTACTACTATTGCTACTACTACTACTACTACTATTGCTACTACTAGTATTGCTACAATTACTACTACTACCAGTACTAATACTACACCTATTGCTAATCCAACCATTGCGATTACTCCTGCTACTACCACCACTACTACTACTTTTACTGCTATTACAACAACAACAACTACTGCTACTTGTACAATGACTACTACTCTTCCTGCCACCAATACTAGTACTACTACTACTTATATAACTACTACAACAACTACTACTAGTACTACTACTACAATATCTACTTCCACTATTACTACTACTACTACTACTAGTAGTACTGCTACTATTACTATTGCTACTACAGCTACTATTACTATTGCTGCTACTACTACAACTAGTATTATTACTACTAGTTCGATTACTGCAACTATTCCTACCACTGTTTCAAATACTATTACTACTAATACTAATACTACTACACCAACTACCCCAATTGTAGTAGCTGTAGTAGTAGTTGTAGTTGTAGTAGGAGTTGGTTTAGGGGTAGGGGTAGTAGTATGAGTAATAGTAGTTGTGGTTGTAGTAGCAGTGGTAGTAGGAGTAGTAGTAGTAATAGTAGAAGTAGCAGTAGTCACAGTAAAAGTAGAAGTAGTAGTAGTAGTAGGAGGAGTTATAGAAGTAGTAGTTGTTGTTGTTGTAGTAGCAGCAACAACAACTATAGTAGGAGTACTAATAGTCATAGTTGTATTTGTGGTAGAAATGGCACCAGTAGTAGTTGTAGTAGTATTATTTGTTGTAGTTTTAGTGGTGGTGGTGGTAGTAGTAGCAACAGCAGCTGTAGCAGTTGTAGTAATAGTTGCAGCAGTAGGAGAAGAAGAAGGAATAGTAGTTGGACAAAAAGTAGGTATAGTAGTAGGAGTAGCGGTAGTAGTGATAGTAGCAGCTGTAGCAAAAGCAGCAATAGTAATATTAGTTGTGGTGATAATAGTATTAGTAGTAGTATTAGTAATAGAAGCAGTATTAGTAGCAATAGTCGTACTTGTAGTAATAGTAGTTGTAGTACATGTTGTATTTGTAGTAGTAGTAAATGTAACAGTTGTAGTAGCAGCATCAACAACAGCAGCAACATCAGTAGTGCTAGTAATAGTAGCAGGAGTAGTAGTAGTTGTAGTAGTAATAGTAGTAGCATCTATAATAGCAGTAGAAGTAGTTGTAGTAGTACAAGTAGTAGTAGCAATAGTAGCAGTAGTAGTAGCATTAGTTGGAGTCACAGTTGCAGCAACAACAGCAACAAAAGTAGTAGTAATAGAAGAAGTAGTAGTTGGAGCAATAGCAGTACTAACTGTAGTAGCCAAAGTAGTGATAGTAGTACTAGTAGTATAGTAGTAGTAGCAGCAGTAGGGGTAGTAGTAGTAGTTCGAGCAACATTGGTAGGTAGTACATTTAATATTAGCTACTGCTAGAGCAGCAACAGTTGTAGTAGTAGTTGTAGTGTTAATAATAGTGGAAATTGTAGCACTAGTAGCTGTAGTAGCAGTAGCAGTCATAGATGTAGTAGTAGAAGAAGTAGTAGTAGTAGAAGTAATAGTTGTCGGAGCAGTAGTGGAAGTAGTCGTGGTGGTATTAGTAGTATTACTAGTAGTAGCAGTAGTAGTAGCAGCACCAGTAGTATTAATAGGGGTAGTAGTAGTTGTAATAACAGAAATAGTCAATGTAGTAATAGTAGTAGGATAAGTAGTAGTTGTAGCAGCAGTAATACTAGTAGTGGTAGTACTAGTAGGAGTAGCAGTTGTTGTGTTAGCAGTAGCAGTAATAGGAGTAGTTGTAGTAGCCACGATGGTAGTTGTAATAGTAGTAGTCTTAGTAGTGGTAGCAATAGTAGTAGTAGTAGTAGTATTAGGAGTAGTAATAGTTGTAGCATAAGTAGTAATAGTAGTAGTAGTCGTAGTGCCGGCAAAAGTAGTAGTAGCAGTAGTAGTAGTAGTGGTATTAGTGGTATTACTAGTAGTGGTATTAGCAATAGTAGTAGTAGTAGTGGTAGTAGTGGTAGTACTAGTAGTAGGTGTAGTAATAGTAGAAGTAGTAGTTGTAGCGACAACAACAGTTGTAGCAGCAGTAGAAGTAGTAGTAGTAGGAGTTGCAGTAGTAGCACTGGTGGAAGTTGTAGCATAAGTAGTAGCAGTAGTCATAATAGTAGTAGTTTTTGTAGCAGTTGCTGCAACAATAGTTTTAGATATAGTGGTAGTTGTAGTAGAGGTAGTAGTAGCAGTAGTAGTAGCAGAAGTAGCAACAGTAGTAGTAGTACGAGTAGTAGTAGTTGTTGTAGAAGTGGTGGTACTAGTAGTAGTAGTAATAGTATTAGCAGTTGTAATAGTAGCAATAGTAGTAATAGTAATAGCAGTAGCGGTAATAGTAGTAACACTAGTAGCAGAAGTAAAAGTAGTAGAAGTAGTGGTAGTAGTAACTGCAGTAGAAGTTGCAATCATAGTAATATAAATAGTAGTAGTAGTAGTAGCAGTAGTTGTGGCAAATGTATTAGTAGTTGATGGACTACTAGCAGTACCAGTTGGACCAGGAGTTGAAGTACAAGTAGTGGTAGTAGTTGTTGTTGTAGTAACAGTTGGAGTAGCAGTAGTAATAGTAGCAGCAACAATAGTAGTAGTAGTAGTTGTAGTAGTAGTAGTCATAGTAGTAGGAGTAGCAGTTGTAGTAGTAGTAGTAGCAGCAGCAATAGCAGTAGTAGTTGTAGTAAAAGTCATAGTAGTAGTAGTAGTAGTAGTAGCAATAGTCACAAGAGTAGGAGTTGTAGCAGCAGTAATAGCAGCAGCAGTAATAGTATTAATAGCAGTAGTAGTCATAGTAGCAATAGTAGTAGTAGCATAAGAGTAGCAGTAGTAGAAGCAACAACAACATTAATGATGGTGGTGGTGGTGGTGGTGGTAGTTGCAGTAGTAGTAGTAGTAGCAGCAATAGCATTAGCAGTACTAGTAGTTGCAGTTTTAGTTGTAACAGCAGTAGTAGCAGTAGTTCTAGAAGTAGTTGTAGTAATAGTAGTACTAGTTGCAATTTTAGTTGTAGCAACAGCAGTTGCATTAGTTCTAGTAGTGGTAGTAGCAGTTATTATTACGGTAGTAGTAGAGGTAGTAGTGGTACTGCAAGTAGTAGTAATAGTACTTGTAGTAGTAGTAGTCATAGTGGTAGTAGTGGTATTACTATTAGTAGTAATAGTAAGAGTAGTAGTAGTCGTAGTAGTGGTCGTGGTGGTACTGGTAGTAGTTATAATAATAGTAGTAGTAGTAGTCGTAATAGTAGCAACAACAGCAATAGGAGCTGGAGTAGGAGGAGTAGTAGGACTTGTAGTGGTCAGAGGTGTAGTAGAAGTAGTAGTAGGGTTGGAGTAGTAGCAGTAGCAGCACCACCACCACCAACAACAATAGTAGTAGTAGTAGGAGTGATTGGAGTAGAAGTATTGGTACAGGTTGTAGTAGTCATTCTAGTTGTTGTAGTAGCAGTAGTAGTAGAAGGAGTACTAGTAATAGTGGTAGTAGTAGTCATAGTGTAATAGTAGTAGTATTAGTAGTAGTAATAGTAATAGTATTAGTCAGATTGTAGTTGTTGTCGTAGTAGTAGGAGTAGCTGTAGTAGTAGTAATAGGAGTTGAAGTAGTTGGAGTGTATTAGTAGAAGTAGTGGTAGTAGTAGTCTTATTAGTTGTCACAGGAGCAGTAGTAGTTGTTGTATTAGCAACAGTAGTATCATTAGAAATAGTTGCAATAGTAATATCATTCGAAATAGTTGCAACAGCAGCAATCGTAGTTCTAGTAGCAGTAGTAGTATTATTTGCAATAGCAGTAGTAGCAAAAACTACAACAGCAGCAGCAGTAGCAATAGTACTAGTAGTCTTCATAATAGTAGTAGTAGGAGTAGTAGCAGTAGTAGCATTAGCAGTTGCACGAGTAGTAAAGTAATAGAAGTAGTAGTTGTTATCATAGTAGAAGTAGTAGCAGTAGTAGTAGTAGACGTAATAGTAGTGGTAGTAGTATCAGTATCAGCAGCAACAGTAGTAGTAGTACCAGTTGTAGGAGTGATTGGAGTCGAAGTACTGGTACGAGTAGGAGTAGAAGTACTAGTACGAGTAGCAATAGTAGTAGTACTAGGAGTAGTAATAGTAGTAGTAGTTGTTGTTGTTGTTGTAGTAGTAGCAAACGTAATAGAAGAAGTAGTAGCCACTGCTGCGTTAGCAGTGGTAGCAGTAATAGTAGTAGGAGCAGCAAAAGTAGGAGAAGTAGCAGTAGCAATAGGAGTAGACATAGGAGAAGTAGTAGTGGCAATAGGAGTAGCAGTAGTAGTAGCAGTAGTTGGAGTAGTATTAGTAGTAGTAGTAGCAGTAGTGGTAGCAATAGGAGTAGTCATTGCTACCGCTACTCCACATCCACCTACTACTACTATTATAACTACTACTACAAGCACTACTACTACTATTATTACTACTACTTCTAGTATTGCTACTACTGTTACTACGACTATTACAACTACTGCTACTACTACTACTACTACCACCAGCACTACTACTATTGCTCCTATTACTACTACTGCTACTTCTCCTACTACTACTACCGCTACTATTATTACTTCTTCTTCTACTGCTACTATAGGTACTACTACTCGTACTAGTACTATTGCAACAACTAATATTACCAGCTGTGCTACTACAACTACTACTACTACTAGTGTTACTCTACAATTACTCCAACTAATACTCCTACAATTGCTACTATGACTTTTATTACTACTACTGCTACTATTACTATTATACTATTGCAGTTGCTAACATTGCTACTACTATTATGGGTAATTCTCCTACTACTTCTTTGACTACAACTTCTACTTCTAAAAATATTATTACGAATGCTATGACTGCTACTACTACTACTACCATGACTACAGCTATCACCACTACTACAACAACTAATCCTACTACTACTAGCAATACTACAACTACTACTACTACTACAACAACAACAACTACTACTACTCCTCCTCCTGCTGCTACTGCTGCTACTACTACTATGACCTCTACTAAGGCCATTGCTACTCCTCCTCCTTCAACAACTACTACTACGATGTAGCTACAACCACTACTAGTACTACTACTACAAGTAGTTTCCTTCTACACGTTTTCCTACCATACTCTCACTACTACTACTATTATTACTACTACTACTAATAATAATACTGCCGTTATTGCACCAACTACAACTACAACCACTGCTACTATTGTTATTACTACTAATAGTACTCCAATAGCTACTGCTGCTACTACTGCTCCAACTACTTATGGTACAACAGCTTCAACTAGAACTGATCCAACTATTGCTACTCCTACTACTAACGGTACTATTGCTTTACTGCTGCTGCTACTACTAGTGCTAATATTACTAATACTACTACTGCTAATACTACTACTACTACTACTAGCACTATTGCTACTACTGTTGTAGCTACTACTACTACTGCTGTTGCTGCTGCTGCTATTGCAACTCGTCCTACTACTATGACTATTACTACTACTACCATTATTACTACTACCACTACTACTATTACAACTACTACTCATACTATTGTTACTACTACTACTCTACTATTACTGCAATTACTACTATTGTTACTGGTGCTACTGTTACTGCTAATACTACTACTACGACGCATACTAATACTTCTAATACCAACTCTACTACTTCTACACCTACTTCTACTCTTACCACCACCACTACTACTCCAACTATTACTTCTACTACTTCTACTATTGCTACTGCTACTACTACTACTATTACTATTACTTCTACTGTTAGTACTAATACTACAACTACAACTATTACTATTGCTACTCCAACTACTTCTACTGCTACTCCAACTACTACTCCGATTTCTACTACCACTACTACTACTTCTGCTACTATTATTACTACTTCTATTACTACTACAACTACTGCTTTTGCTACTACTACTACTAAAACTACTTCTACAACTTCTACTACTTCTCTTACTACCTTCATGACAACAACTACTACTATTGCTGCGACTTCTACTGCTACTATTGCTGCTATAACCACTACTACTACCTCTACCACTAGTATTACTACAACAACTGCTACTACAACTACTGCAACTACTGCTACTGCTACGACAACTTCTGCAATGACTGCTGCTACTACTACTACCTTACAACAACTGTTACTGCTACCACTAGTACACTACAACTGCACTACTACTACTACTATTATTATTGCTGCTGCTACTACTATTACTACTAATACTACTACTAGAACTACTACTGCTACTACTGCCACTAGTACTACTACTACTACTCCTACTACCACAACAACAACTGCTACCAATACTACTACTACTACTACTACTACTACTATTATCACCACTACTAATAATACTAATAGAACTACTACTACAACTACAAGTATGACAACTACACCTACTACCGCTCCTACTACTACTCCTACTACTACTACAATAACTACAACTATTGGCACTTCTACTACCTCTACTATCGGGACTACTATTACTACAACTATTTCTAATACTACAACTGCTACTACAACTACTACAACTCTTATGGCAACTACTCCTACTCCTACAATTACTACCACTACTACTACTGCTACTACTACATCTACTACTAATACTACTACTTTTGCTACAACAACTACAACTATTACTACTACTACTGCTACTAGTACTACTACTCCTCCTCCTCCTCCTCTTGCTACTACTACCATTACTACTAGTACTACCACATTTACTACTACAACGGCTACAACAACCACTACTACTACCACCACCACTGTTGCGGCTACTATTACTACTAAAACTACTACTACTACAACTTCTCCTATTACTTCTACCACTTCTGCTATTGCAACTGCTGCTACTACCGCTACTACTACTACTGTTATTGCTACAACTACTACTAGTAGAGCTATAACAATAACAACAACTACTACTACTCCTCCTGCTACTACTACTACTACTATGATTACTACTACTGCTACTTTTGTTGCAACATTTGCCACAAATACTACTACTTCAACTAGAACTGCTAATACCACTACTACTGCCACAACTGCTATTACCACCACCATGACTATTACTACTTCTATTACCACCACTACTACTACTACGACTACTACTACTACAACAACAACTACTACTACTACTATTATTATTGCTATATCTACTTCGACCCCAACTATTGGTACGACTAGTACTACTACTACTGTTGCTACTTCTACTACTAGAACAATTGCTACTACTACTTTGACTAATACTAATGGTAATACTATTGCTACTACAATTCCCACAACTAGTCCTTTTACTACTAGTAGTAGTACTACTACTACTACTACTTGTACTACAACTACCTTTACCACTAGTACTCCAAAAATTACTACTATTTCTACTGCTAATACTACTACAACTACAACTACGACTACTATAACTACTGCTACGATGACTATGACTACTACTACATCTGCAACTGCTGCTACTGCTACTACTGCTACTAGTTCTATTACTACAACTACTACTGCTACAACTACTACCAATACCACAACTGCTACTATTACTAATACTAGTTTTGCTACTACTACTATTGTTGCTACAACTGCAATAGTTGCTACAATTACTACTAGTACTACACCTACTAGTACCACTACTTATACTGCAATAAATACAGCCACTATGGCTGATATCACTACTACAACTTCAACTACTACTAGTACAGCTACTGCTATTGCTATTATTACTGCACCTACTACTACTATTACTATTGTTGCTACTACTGTTGCTGTTGCTATTACTAATATGACCTATACTACTACTTCGACTACTAAGACTACTACTATGACTCGTCTGCGGTTACTAATACTACTACTGCAGCTACTACTATTGCTACAACTACCACAACCACTACTACTACTACCTCGACTACTACTACTACTACTTCTTCTACTACTACTTTTGTGGCTACTACGACTGCTGCTGCAGCTGCTGCAACTACTACTATTAATACTAATACTACTACTGAAGCTACAACTAAAGACCTACTATTACTGCTATTGCTACAACCCTTACAACTGCTTCTGATACTACTACTTCAGCTCCTACTACAACTACTTCTACTACTACTACTACTACTTCTGCTACTGCTACTACTACTAGTACTACTCCTCCTCCTCCGCCTCCAACTCCTGCTATAGCTACTACATCTACTACTACATCTACCACTACAACTACTACGACTACTCCTGCTACTACTTCTACTCCTGCAACTACTATTGTTACTACTACAACATGTACTACTACTTCTACTTCATGTGTTACTACTACTACTTCTGCTACTACTACTACCATTAGTACTACTACTACTACTACTACTACCTCTATTACTACTACTATTGGTACTACTACTACACTACTACTACTATTGCGGCTACTACTACTTCTACTTATACTAATACTACTTCAACAACAACTACTACTACTATTGCAACAACTACTTTGGCTACTACTGCTATGATTGCTACTACTGCTACTACTGCGTCTGCTACAACTATTACTACTAGTAGACCTTTGACTACTACTACTTCTGCTACTGCTATAACTATTACTACAACTACTACTGCAACTACAACTATGTCTATTGCTTCTACTACTATTACAACTCTATTACAACTGTTGTTTCACTACTACTACTAGTATTACTACAACTGCTACAACTCCAACTAAGACTACTGCTACTGCTGCTACTTTTGCTACTAGTACTATTACTACTACTTCAACTCCTAGTACCACCCGTACTCCTATTTCAACTGTCACTACTACTATTACTACTACTGCAACTACTTCTACTACTCTAGCTTCTACCATTGCTACTATGAATACTCCTACTCGTACTACCACTTCCACTCCAGGTTTGACTCCTACAACTAGTTTGGCCACTAAAACTACTAGTACTACTACAACTACTTTTACCCATACTACTACTGTGACTGCTTCTACTACTACTACTATTATTACTGTGATCATTATAACTACTACAACTTTGATTACTACTATAACTGCTACTGCTACTGCTACTGCGACTAGTACTACTAGTGCTACTGCTGCTGCTGCAGCTACTGCAACTACTACTACTACTACTTCTATTACTTGTACAACTACAAGCACCACTACTCCTAAAATTACTACTTCTACTACTACTAATACTGCTAGTACTACTACCACAACCAACGCTGCTACTTCTGCTACTAGTACTACTACAACAACTACTATTCCTCCAACTACAACTAATGCTGCTTAGGGTACTGCGGTCATGACTACTACTACTCCTCCTCCTCCTCCTGCTACAACAACTACAAATACCACTTCTACCACTACTACTACCTCCAATACTACCACCACTACCACTCTCCTACTCCTACTACTACTAATACTACTATTACCACTACACTTACTACTACTACTCCAACTTTTACTAGTCCTACTACAACACCGACTCCAACTCTGACTCCTTTTACTACCACTACTACTACACCTACTCGTACTCCTACTCCTACAACTACTACTACTACTACTACTACTATTACTACTATTATTTGTACTAGTACTACTACTACTACTAGCACTCCTCCTCCTCCTCTTACTACTATTACTACTGCTACAACTACACTACAACTAATACTATTACAACTACTACAACAACAACGACAACTCTTACTACTCCTACAACTGCTACAACTACTCTGCTATTACTACTATAACTACTACTACAATTAGTACAATTACTACATTCACTATAGCAAAACCAAAGACTACTACTACAACTACTACTACAACAACTAGTACCCCTGGCACTATTACTATTATTACTACTACTACGACAACTACTACAAATACAAATATGACTACTACTACCACAATAACTACTTCTACTGCTACTATTACTGCCGCTGCTACTACTAATACTACTATTACCACTGCTACTACAACTAACATAGCTTCTACTACAACTACAACAACAACAACTTCTGCTATTAATAATTCTACAACTACTGCTACTCCTTCTACTACTCCTCCTCCTCCTCCTACAACTACTCCTCTTACACCTACTCAATTTCTACTCCTACTACTACTATTACTATGACTACTATTACAACAATAACAATTACTACTGCTTCTACTACTACTGCAACTACTACCACCACCACCACCACCACCATTACTGCTATTGCAACCATTACCACCATGACTACAACTACTACTACTATTGCTGCTGCTGGTGCTGCTGCAGCTGCTGCTACTACTGCTACTGGTACTACTACTACTACGACTACTACGACTACTACTAGTACTACTACTAATACTTTTTCTTCTTCTTCTTCTACTACTACAACTTCTTGTACTCCTTTTGTTTTTGTCGTTGCTGCTTCTGCTACTCCTACTACTACCACTACTGTGACCACTACTACTGATACTACTGCTCCTACTACTACCACTTGTTCTGCTTATACTGTCACTACTTCTACTATTGCTGCTATTACTACTTTTGCTACTACTACTACAACTACTACTACTATAACTACTGCTACTGTAATTTTTACTGCTACTGCTACTACTGCTACAACTGCTACTATTACTAACTAATGCTACTACTATGATACCTACTACAATTGCTACAACTAATGCTAGCATTACTACTGCTACCACCACTCCTACTATGGATGTTGCGATACTACTACTATTACTACTACTATAACTACTACTACAACTACAACTACTACTCTTACTACTATTGGTATTGCTACTACTACTACTACCACAACTACTACGACTACTACCATGACTACTACGACTGTTATAATTGCTACTACTACTACAACAACAACAAATACTAGTACTGCTACTACTACTATTACTAATACTGCTGCTCCTATTACTACTACTTGTTCTACTTATACTGTCACTACTGCTACTACTGTTGTTATTAGTACTTCTGCAACTACTGCTACTACTACTACTTCTACTATTGCTACTGCTACTACTGCTACTACTACTACTTTTACTACTAATGCCACTACTATGATACCTACTACAATTGCTACTACTAATGCTTGTATTACTACTACGGATGCTGTGCTACTGCTACTAGTACTATTACTACTACTATAATTACTACTACAACTACAAGTACTACTCTTACTACTACTTGTATTACTACTACTACTACTACTACTACCACCACGACTACTACGACTGTTATAACTGCTTCTACTACTACTGTGACTGCTACTACTACTACGATTTCTCTGACTACTACTACAACCAAAACTACTACTTGTAATAGTACTATAACGTCTACTACTAGGCAACTCCTACTACTTCTACTGTTGCTTGCACAGCTACTACTATTGGTACTACTACTACTAACAACAACAACTACTACTACTGCTGTTACTGCTACTACTAATGCTTGCTACTACTACTATTAATAGTACTACGACTACAAACAACAACAAAACAACAATGACAAACTATACTACCACTGCTACTACTACTGCTACTACGACTGCTGCTACTAACTAACTACAACACAACACAACAACACTACAACGACGAGTACTCCTCCGCCTCTTCTCTCCACCTACTACTACTACTACCACTACTACCACCACCCACCACCACCACTACATACTAACTACTGCTGCTGCTATTGCTAATACTACTATGACTACTATACTATTACTACTACTACTATGGACTGCTACTAACAACTACTAATAATACTTCTTCTACTACTACTACTACTACCACAACTTCTTGTACTCATTTTATTGTTCTTGTTGCTACTGCCACTACTCGTACTACTACTACTGAGACCACTACAACTGATACTACTGCTCTGACTACTACTACTAGCTCTACTTATACTACCACTACTGCTACTACTACTGCTATTACTACTTCTACTACTACCACTGCAACAACTACGACTGCTACTACTAATAATACTATTACTACTGCTACTACTGCTACTATAATTTTTACTACTACTCCTACTGCTACGATTGCTACTTCTTCTACTGCTATTGCTACTACTACGATACTTAATGCTATTGCTACTACTAATGCTAGTATTACTACTACTACTCCTCCTATTACGGATACTGCAATACTGCTACTACTACTATTACTACTACTACTACAACTACTTCTACAACTACAACCACTACTAGTACTACTACTGGCATTGCTACTACTACTACCACAACTACTACAATTGCTACGACTGTTATAACTACTACTACTACTACAACTACTAGTACAGCTGCTACTATTACTACTAATACCACTACTCGTACTACTACTACCTGTTTTGCTTATACTATCACTACTGCTATTACTGCTGTTATTACTACATCCTCTACTGCTGCTACTACTACAATTACTACTGCTACTGCTGCTACTGCAATTACTACTACTACTGCTACTACTACGATTGCTGCTACTACTACTGCTACTACTACTGCTATTACTACTAATTCTATTATTATGATACCTACTACAATTGCTACTACTAATCCTTGTATGACTACTACTACCACCACCACTACTACGGATGCTGCGCTTTTTCTACTACTACTATAACTACTACTACAACTTCAAGTAGTACACTTACTCCTACTAGTATTGCTACTACTACTACAACTATTATAAATGCTAATACTACTGCTACAACTACGATTTCTCGGGCTACTACTACCAAAAATACTACTCGTAATATTACTACTACGTCTACTACTGTGGCTACTCCTACTACTTTGCTGCTGCTACTGCTACTACTACTAGTGCTACTACTACTATTACTACTACTACTACTACTTCTTCTTCTACAACAACTACTACTTTTACTTCTACAACTACTACGGCTGCTTATACTTTCAATACTACTACCACTGCTGCTACTACCACTACTACTACTCCTACTACTACTGCTACTCCCACTATTACCACGACAACTACTGCTACCACTACTACTACTTCTAATACTTCTTCTACGACTTCGCCTACTACTACTGCTGCTGATGCTACCACTATTACAATTTCTACTACTACTGCTACTGCTACTACGATGACTAGCACTATCGCTATTTCTGCAACTACGGCTACTATTGCCACTAATACTACTACTTCTATTACAGCTAGTACTGCTACTACTACAACAACAACAACTACTACTATAAGTACTACTGTTATTAGTACTACTTCTACTATTGTTACTACTACTACTACAACCACTATAAATACTACTACTGCCACTACTACTACAGCTAGCACCACCACTACTACTAGTACTACTACTGCTACTGTGACTATGGTTACTACTACTACCATATTTCTCCTACTCCTACTCCTACTACTACTACTAGTAGTAATACTCCACTTCTCCTTCTACTTCTACTAGTTCTCCAATTATGACTACATCTAATACTACTACAATGAATACTACTACTGCTAGTATCTCTACTATGGCTACTACGACTACGACTACTACTGCTGCTACTACCATAACTACAATTGCTATGACTGTTGCGACTACTACTACTGTTACAACCAACACAACTAGTATAACAATGACTACTACTACTTCTGTTGCTCCTATTACCACTACTAATGCGCCTACTACAACAACTACTACTACTTCTTCTACTACTGGTACTACTGCTCCTACTACTACTACTACTATATCAGCTATGGCTCCTACTACTACTGCTGCTTCTACTACTACTACTTCTTCCTCTTTTGTTGTTGCTCCTACAACTACTACTACTACTATTCCTACTACTACTTTTGCTACTGCTTCTATCACTACTGATACTGCAACTACCATTGCTACAGTTGCTACTACTGCTACTACTACCACCACTATTACTGTTGCTGCTACTGCTACTACTACTACAACTATTACTTCTACTAGTATTAGAACTACTACTACTTCTACTACGTCTCCCACTACTACTTCTTGTTGTGCTACTACTGCTCCGACCACAACTTGCCCTACTTCTACTACTACCACTATTTCTCGCACTACTACTACTAGAACTAATACTACTACAACTGCTACTATGGCTACTACTACTATTGGTACTACTACTGCTCCTATTACAGCCACTGCTCCTGATATCACTACTACTACTACTCCTCCTCCTCCTCCTCTTGCTACTATTACTAGTACGACTGCTACTATGGCTACAACTGCTACTACATCTACTACTACTACTATTATGACTACTACTACTACTAGTACTAGTACTACTACTACTACTACTACTACTACTACTACTACTATTTCTACTACTGCTACTATTGCTACAACTGTTGCAACTACTACTCCAGTTGCTATTGTTACTACTGCTAACTTAGCTACTATTGTTACTACTATAGCTACTACTACCATTGCTACTATTGCTCTAACGACTACTACTTGTACTACAACTATGATTGCTACTTATGTTGCTACTGCCACTACTACTACTACCCCTCCGACTATTAAAACAACTCCTCCTACTACTACAGCTATAGCTGCTACTCTACTTCTCCAACTACAACTACTACAGCTACTGCAACTGCTACAACTATTATTGATATTACTACTAGTCCTGCTGCTACTAGGACTTCTGCTACTACAAAAACTAACGCTATTACTACTAATACTACCACTATTATTACAGCTAACGCTTCTACTACTAGTACTACTATGACAGTAACAACAACTACTACTAGTGCTACCACTTCTACTGCTAATACAACTACTCCAGCTACTGCTCCTACTACTATGGCTACTACTAGTACTACTACAAATACAACAACTACTACTACTATTTCTTCTGCTACCACTGCTACAACTACAACTAACACTATTGCTACTCCTACTGCTACCACAACTACTACTCCAATTATTGCTATTATTGCTACTACAACGACAACAACTACTACTACTAGAGCTACTACAACCACTACTATTACTTTTCCAACTTCTAATACTTCTGCGACTACAACTACAACTACTACCACCGCTACTGCAAGAAAAGCTAAAACTACTACTGCTACTACTAATGCTACTATCACTAGTACTATTACTTTTACAAGTATTAGAACTACTACTACTTCTACTACTACTACTACTTATTGTATTGCTACTACTCCTTCAGCAACTTGCCCTACTTCTACTTCTGCCACTACTCCTAATACTGCTACTACAAGTACCACTACTAATAGTATATTTTCAACTACTACTGCTAGAACTACTGCTACTATAGGTATTGCTACTACTTCTGCTGCTGCTACTATAACTATAGCTACAACAACTACCATTGTTGCTACTATTGCTACTACTTCTACTCCAACAACTATTATTACTACTGTAACTGCCACTACTACTACCATTGCTATTGCACCTACAAAGACTACTACTTGTACTACTACTATGACTACTACATGTGCTACTACGGCTACTACTACTACCATTGCTACTGCACCTACAAAGACTACTACTTGTACTGCTACTATGACTACTACATGTGCTACTATTGATACTACTACTCCAACTATTACAACTATTGTTGCTATTACAACGGCTGCTGCTGTTACTCTACTTGTCCAACTACAACTATACTGCTACTACAATTGCTGCTACTACTACTATACAACAACAACTACTGCTACTACGACTACTGCTACAACTAAACTAGTGAAATAATTGTTATTACTACTATTACTATTACTACTAATATAGCTACCTCTACTACTACTACTCTTCTACAACCAATGCTGCTACAGCTACTATTATTGCTACTAATACTACTACTGCTTCGACTACTACTACCACTACTACTACTATAACTACTACTACTACAACTACTAATACTGCTACTACTAAGGCTACTCCTACTATTACTACCATTACTTCAACAACTACAATGACAAGAACTTCTACTCCTACTACAACAACAAGAACAACAACTACTACTATTACTAATGGTACCACTTCTACTACTTGTACTACTACTACTACTACTCTTGCTAGTACTCCTACTGCTACTGCTGCTTCTACTATAGCGACTACTAATTCTATTACTACTTCTTCTACTGCTATTATAATTAGTACAAATACTACCACTACTACCACTACCAGAACTACTACTTCTACTATTATTGCTGCTGCTGCTACTGCTACAACAACTACTACTCCTACTATAGCTACTACAACTATTACTATTACTTCCCCAATTTCTACTACTACTACAACTACAATAGCAACTACTACTACTACTACAATTGTTGCATCTACTATGACTATAATGGCTACTATTGCTACCGCTACGATGGCTACTACTACCACTGCTACAATGGCTACTACTGCTACTACTGCTACCACTACTACTGTTGCAACTACTGCTACTACTTATTATACTACCATAGCTCCTACTACAACTTGCACTACTTCTACTACAACCACTACTTCTAGTACTACTACCTCAAGCACTACTAAGACTAGTACAACCACTACCACTACCACTAGAACTACTCCTACTACAATTGCTACTTGGGCTACTACTACTACTGGTACTACTACTACTCCTGCAACTACCACTGCTCTTGGTACTACTACTACTATTACTACTAACACTACCACTACAATTGCATTTGCCATTACTGGTACGACTGCTACTACTACTAATGCTACTATGGCTACTATGGCTACTAATACAACTATTTCTACTACTACTATGACTACTATTACTACTACCACTACTACTACTCCTTTTGCTGCTGCAGCTGCAACAACAATAACAACAACTACTACTATTACTAGTCTACTCCAGCTACTACTGTTACTACTATAACTGCTCCTCCTACTACTACTACTCCTTCTACTACTACCACTAAAACTACAGCTATTGCTACTACTTCTACTGCTACTACTGCTGTTGCTGCTACAACTACTCCTACTACTACTACTACTACTACTACTACTACTACTACTACTACTACTAGTGCTAACACTACTACAACGCTATTTCCATTGCTACTACTACTACACCTACCATTGCTCCTACTGCTACTCCAACTCCTACCCCAACTCCTACTACTACAACTACTACAGCATCTATTACTACCACTACTACTGCTACTGCTACTATTACTACTACTACTACGCTACCACTACCACTAGAACTACTCCTACTACAACTGCTACTTGGGCTACTACTACTACTGGTACTACTACTACTCCTGCGACTACCACTGCTCTTGGTACTACTACTACTATTACTACTAACACTACCACTACAATTGTAGTTGTCATTACTGGTATGACTGTTGCTACTACTAATGCTACTATGGCTACTAATGCAACGACTACTAATACAACTATTTGTACTACTACTATTACTACTATTACTACTACCACTACTACTACTCCTTTTGCTGCTACAGCTGCAACAACAATAACAACAACTACTACTATTACTAGTGCTACTCCAGCTACTACTGTTACTACTACAACTGCTCCTACTACTACTACTCCTCCTTCTACTACTACTACTACTAAAACTACAGCTATTGTTGCTGCCTCTACTACTATTGTTGCTGTTGCTGCTACAACTACTCCTACTACTACAATTACTACTACTACTACTACTGGTGCTAACACTACTACAATACTATTGCCTTTGCTACTACTACTACACCTGCCACTGCTCGTACTGCTAGTCCAACTCCTACCCCAACTCCTACTACTACAACTACTACAGCGTCTATTATTACTACTACTACTGCTACTGCTACTATTACTACTACTACTACTAGCACAACTGCTACTAGTACAACTACTACTATTACTACAGCTACTATTCCTATTGCCACTACTGCTTCTACCACTATAACAACTACAACAACTACTACCACTTCTACTAGTGTTACTACTACTACTACTGTCATTCTTGCTGCTACAACTGCTACTACTACTATCACTGCTGCTACTACCACTATTACTACTATAACTACTACTATTGTTGCTGCTATTATTACTACTAATACAACAAAAACTACTACTCCAACTAGTACTATTGCTACTTCTACCACTATTAGTGCCACTACTGCTTCTACTCCTAGTACAACTACTACTACACCTATTACTACTATTACTACTAGTGCTCCTACTCCTGCTCCTTTTACTACCCTTGCTCCTACTACTACTGCCGCTACTACTACTACTTCTTCAACTACTACTACTCCTACTCCTACTCCTACCCCTACTCCAATTACTACTATTGCTACTCCAGCTACTACTACTATTACTATTGCTACTACTGTTACTAGTACCACTAGTATTACTATTGCTACTACTATTACTAGTACCACTACTATTACTACTACTACAACTACAAATACAACTATTCCTACAAGAATTACAACAGAGAATACACATACAACTACTACTATTGCTACAACTACTACTATATGCACAACTACTACTGCTACTACTACTGCTACTACTACTATTACATCTACTACTACTACTACTACTACTACTACTACTACTACAATAATAACTACTACAACTACTGTTTCTACAACTACTACTACTACCACTTCGGCTACTACTACTGCTACTACTACTATTACTGGTAGTACTATTATTACAAATACTGCTACTACTACCACTATGACTACCCCTACTACTACCCCTACTCCTACTCTACTACTGCAACAACTTCTACTATTGCTACTACAACTACTACTCCTCCTACTAATACTACTCCTACTATTACTACTACAACTGTTACTACTACGACAACTTGTACAATTCCTACTACTACTTCCGCTACTACTATAGCTACTACTGCTGCAGCTGCTATAACTAGTACTATAACAACAATAGTAACTACTACTACTATTATTACTAGTGCAGCCACTACTGCAACTGCTACTACTACAACTACTACAAATAGTAATACTACTGCTACTACTATGACCGCTACTACTACAACTACTGCTTCGGCAACAATTCATGCTACTACAATGACTATTACTACAACTACTACTATAACAACCACTACGACTACTACTGTTACTACTAATTCTACTACTACTGCTACAACTACTACTGCTAAACATACACCACTACTACTACTACTACTATTGATACACCACTACTTCAACTACTACAACTAGTACTAATTCTACGCCTATAACTACTACCATTACTACTAACAATACTACTACTACTAATACTACAACTGCTAGAACTACTCTTGCTACTACCACTACTTCTGTTACTACTAGCATAGCTATTTGTACTCCTACTACTACTACTATTGTCAAAACTACTAATACTACAACTACTACTATTACAACTCCTAAACCAACTGTTATACCTGTTACTATTCCCACTACTACTACTACAACAACAACGTATACTACTACTACCACCATCATTGGTACTACAACTGCTACTGCAACTATGATTATAGATACTACTACTGTTGTTACTACATCTACCACAACTACTCTCCTTAGTGTTGCTACTGCTTCTACTAGTACTGCTACTACTACTATGTCAACTATTTCTGATACTACTGCTACAACATCCGCTACCACTTCTACTAGTACTACTACTGCTACTAGTACTGCTACTACTGCTATTACTACTATAACAACTACTACTATTACAATTACTTCTTCTACTACTTCTTCTCCGACTACTGCTACTGCAAGTATTCCTGCTACTACTACTTCTACTACTACTACTATTGCTATTAGCAGTGCAACTATTGTAAATACTACTACCACTACTGCTAATACCGCAATAGCTACCAATACTACATCTCCTATAACTATAATTGCTACAACAATTACTAATGTTAGAACTACTGCTGCTTCTACAACTACTACTACCACTTCTATTACAGTTTTTGCCGATAATAGTGTTATTGCTTCTAGCACAACTACTATTACAACTTCCGCTACTTCTGCTACTACTACAACTACTACTACTACTACAAATATTACTACTAGTACTTCTACTAGTTCTACTACAAGTACTACTACGACTGCTACTACTACTTCTACTTCTACTATAACCACTACCACTACTGTCATTGCTTCTACTACAACTGCTACAAGTACGACTGCTATTACTTTTGGTTCTACTATTATTGTTGCTACCACTATTACTACCATTACTACTACCACTACTGCTGTTGTTGTTGCTGCTACTACTACTATTAAGGCAACTGTTTCTAATACTACTATTACTACTGCTGCTGCTATAACATCTGCTACTGCTTCTACTAATGCAACTACTGTTGCTACTACCGCTATTACTACTATAGCAACAACTTCTATTACGATTGCTGCTGCTACTACTTCTTCTCTGGCTATAGCTACTACAACTACTCCTGCTACTACTACTTCTACTACTACTACTATTGCTATTAGGAGTGCAACCACTGCAAAAACTACTACCAACACTAATACTACCACAACTACTACTAGTGCTACTTCTCCTACAACTATAGCTGATACTACAATTACTACTGTTAGAACTACTGCTACTACTATAGCTACCACCACCAATGCTATTACAACTTCTGACGCTAATACTGCTACTGCTTCTGTCACAACTAATACTAGTACTACTATTACAACTTCTGCTACTTCTGCTACTGCTACTACTGCTACTACCACAAATATTACTACTAGTATCACTACTACTTCTACTACAACTACTACTAGTTCTGCTACTACTACTACTACTACTTCCCCTAGTACTACTACTACAGCCACTACTACTATCGCTATTACTGCTACAATAACTACTACTATTAAGATTACTACTGCTACAACTTCTTCTCCGGCTACTGCTACTGCAACTACTACTACTACTACTATGATTGTTATTAGGGGTACAACTACTACAAATACTACTACCACTACTACTACTCCCACAACAACAACTACTACTACTTTTCCCACAACTATAGCTGCTACTACTATTACTATAGTTAGAACTACTACTACTACTACTACCACCACCACCACCACTGCTATTACAACTTCTGCCACTAATACTGCTACTCCTTCTAGCACAACTACTAATTGTACTACTGCTACAACATCTGCTACTTCTGCTTCCGCTACTACTACTATAGCTACAAAAATTACTACTAATATGACTAGTACTTCTACTACAACAACTACTGCTGCTGCTGCTACTACTGCTACTTCCCCTACTATTACTACTTCTTCTACTACAACCATTGCTACTACTACCACTGCTTCTACTACAACTACTACTAGTACTACTGCTACTACTTCAGGTAGTACTACTACTGCTATTACTACTACTACAACTACTACTACTTCTATAGCTGTGTCTGCTACTAATGCAACTATAGCTTCTACTACTACTATGACGACTACTACTACTAGTGTTGTTGTTGCTACTACTACTATTGCTGCTAATAATACTATTACCACCACAAATATTGTTGCTATTGTTGCTGTTGCAACTCCTACTACTACAATGGGTGCGGCTACTACCACTGATAATACTAGTAGTTTCGCTACTACTACTACTACTGCTACTCCTGCTATTGCTACTACTGCTACTAATGCTACTTCTGCCGCTGTAACTACAACCATTACTACTACTACTATTACTAGTACTACTACTACTACAACAACAACAACTACTATTGTGATTGCTCCTACGACTACTACGACCATAGACCCTACTACCACTGTTGCTGCTGCTGCTACTATTGCTACTGCAACTACTACAACTATTACAAGTACTACTACTGCTATTACTACAAGAACCACCACTATCACGACTGCTCCTACGACTACTACTACCATAGACCCTACTACCACTATTGCTGCTGCAGATACTACTGCTACTACTTCTCCTACTGCTACTACTACTGAACAACGACTAAGACTAATAGTATTAACACTACTACTAGTACTGCAGCTACTACTGCTACTACTACTGCTACAACAACTACTACCACTACCACTACTGCTACTACTACTACTACTACAATAGCTACTACATCTGCTACTACGGTTGTTGCTGCTAGTACTGCAACTACTTCTAGTGCTACTTCTGCTATCGCTGCTGTTGCTAATACTAATACTACTACTACCACCACCACTACTACTACTTCTTCTTCTTCTACTACTACTGCGACTACTACTACTCTTGCTACTACTACTACTGCTGTTGCTGCTGCTGCCATCGCTGTTGCTTCCACTGCTACAACTATAGCTGCTGCTGGTACTACTACTAATTTGGATACTACTGCTATGGCTACTACTATTACTATTAGTATTGCTACTTTTGCTATTACTTCTACTAGTTCTCCTAATATGACTATAGTATTGCCGTAGCTGCAACTAATGCTACTATTATAGCTACCACTAGTACTATTACTGATACTACTACTATTGCTACTTCTACTGCGACTACTTTTGTGCCGCTACTAGTACTACTACTATTGGTACTATAACTACAATTACTACTACTACTACTACTCCTACTCTTGCAGCTATTAATGCTACTACTCCTAGTACTTTAACAACTACTAATAATGCTACTACTACCACCGCTACATCTTCTACTATTGCTACAACTCCTACAACTTCTACTACCACATCAACTACTACTAGCACTAGTACTACAACTACTACAAAAACAACTACTCTTAAGTACTACACTTACTCCAACTTCTGCTCCTAAGTACTACTACCACTACTCCAACAACTTCTACTACTACTACTATGACTACTAGTACAACTACTACTACTACTCATACTATTACTACTACTACTACTACCACTACTACTACTACTATGACTGCTAATACTATTACTACGACTACTACTATAACAAATACAACTACTCCACTAGTAATGCTACTACAACTACTACTACTACAACAACTATGACTCTGACAATTACTTCTACTACTATCACTATTGATACTGCTGCAGCTTGTACTACTTCGGTTGCTACTACTACTACTACGGCTTCTACTACAACTACTGCTACGACTACTACTACCACCACCACTACTAGTACTACTACTACTCCTCCTCCTACTACAACAACATCTACTCTTCCTAGTACTACTCCTACTACTACTACTACTTCTACTACTACTAGTAGTAGTACTACTGCTAGTACTACTACTTGTAGTACAACAACAACAACTACTACTAGTGCTACTACTACTACTATTGCTTCTACTACTACTATTGCTATTGCTAGCACTACTACTACACCTATTACTATAACGACTACTACTAGTACTACTTCTACTGCTGCTGCTACTAATACTACCGTTGCAATTACTCCTGCTACTACTGTTGCTGCTACTACCACTACTACTATTGCCACTGCTACTACTACTTCTTCTGCCATTACAACAACAACTACTACCTACTCCTACTTTACTATTCTTCCCTGCCCAATACTACTAATACTACTTTCTACTTCTACAACAATAATTACTACTACTAGTACTACTACTACAACAACTACTTCCACTCTTCCTACTGCTGCTGCTGCTATTGCTACTACTACTACTATGACTACTACTAGTGCTGGTCCCACTACAACCAGTGCCACTAGAACTAGTTCAATGACTACTACTATTGATACTACCTTTTCAATTACTACTACTACTCCTCCTCCTCATACTATAACAACATCTACTCTTCCTAGTACTACTTCTACTACTACTACTAGTTCTACTACTACTACTAGTAGTACTACTGCTAGTACTACTACTTGTAGTGCTACAACAACTACTACTACTAGTGCTACAACTACTACTATTGCTTCTACTACTACTACTACTACTATTGCTACTACTATTGCTACTACTAGCACTATTACTACACCTATTACTATAACAAATACTGCTGCTGCTGCTACTAATACTACCGTTGCAACTACTCCTGCTACTACTGTTGCTGCTACTACCACTAGTATTATTGCCACTATTGCTACTATTTCTACTGCAATTACAACAACAACAACTACTACTTCTACTACAACTACTCTTACTGCCACTACTATTAATACTACTTCTACTTCTACAACTAAAATTACTACTACTAGTACTACTACAACAACAACTACTTCCACTCTTCCTACTACTGCTGCTGTTGCTGCTGCTGCTTCTACTACTACTATGACTACTACTAGTGCTGGTCCCACTACAACCAGTGCTACTAGAACTAGTTCAATGACTACTACTATTGATACTACCTTTTCAATTACTATTACTACTACTACTACTATGACTGCTCTTACTACTACTACGACTACTACTACGACTACTACTACGACAACGTCTACTACAACTGCAATAGCTACTATTACTGCTGCTTTAGCTACTGCAATTCCTACTACTAATACTCCTCCGCCTAGAACTATTACTACTACCACGACAACTACAACAACAACAACTACTATAAGTGCTTCTACTACTACAACTACTGCTACTACTATGACTACTACTATTACTACTTCTACTATGTCTACTACTACTAGTACTACTACTATTACGACTACTACTACTGTTGCTGCTGCAACAACAATTACTACTACTACTACTATCATCGTATTAATGCGCTACTACTGCAACTACTACTATTACTATTGCTACTAATACTGCTTCTACTACTAGTACTTGTATTACTATTGCTATTGCTACTACTACAACTATTACCCCTAATGCCAATACTACTACTGCTGCTGCTACTACTATTGCTGCAATCGAACCTACTACCACTATACCTACTTCTCTTGCTACTATACCTACTTCTTTTCCAACTGCTACTACTGCTATTGCTTCAGTTAGTACTACTACTACTTCTCCTACTACTACTGCTGCTACTACCAATACTACGACTATTGTTGTTACTGTTACTACTATTTTGACTACTACTACTGCTGCTGCTGCTGCCACCACTATTGCTACAACAACTACGACTACTACTGCTACTAGTGCTATTTCAACTACTACTCCAATTACTGCTACTACTACTACTAATACTATTACCACTACCACTATTGCTACTATTACTACAGCTACTACAACTACAAATACAGCAATAATTAGTATTACTACCAGTATAACAACTACTACTGCTACTATAACTACCACTTCTGCTATTAATATTATTACTACTACTTCTACTACTGCTGTCTTCGCTACTATAGCTGCTTCTACTACTACTACAACTTCTACTACTACTACAACATCTATAATTGCTGCTACTACTACTCCTTCTATTTCTACACCTACTATGACTCCTAGTGCTATACCACAACTCCTGTTGATAGTACCACTACAACCACTAATACTACTACTACTAGTACTACTTACAGTAATACTACTACAACTACTACAACTAGTACTACTTACACTACTACTACTACAACTACTATGACTAGTACTACTACTACCATAACAACAACAACAACTACTGCTACTGCTACTACTACAACTACTACTACCACTACTACTGCCACAACTACTATTACAATTATGACTATTACTCCTACTACTTCTGTTACTACTACTACTCAACTATTACTACTATTACTACTACAGCTACAGGCACTACAGTTACTACTACTACTACTACTACTACGACTCCTACTATTACTCCTAAGACTACCACTGCTACTTCTACTTCTACTTCTATTCCTACATCTACTCCTACTTCTATTCTTATTACCACTACTATTACCCTTACTATGACTTCTACTACTACTACTACTACTACTACTACTACTATTACTACTACTATTACTGCTACAATTGCTACTATTAGGGTACTACTACAACAACAACTACTACTATTGCTACTACAACTACTTCTACGGCTACTGCAACAACTACTTCGAATTTTGCTACCACTACTCCTACAACTACTGCTACTATTATTACTATTGCTACTACTACAACAACAACTATTATAACTACTACTACAACTGCTGCTATTACTATGGCTACAACTACTTCTATAACTTCTAGTCCTTCTATTGCTACCTTTGTGACAACTACTGCTACTGTTGCACCGACTTCTACTGCTACTATTGCTGCTATAACCACTACTACTACCTCTACCACTAATACTAATCCTACTTCTTCTACCCCACTACTACAACAACTACTACTACTACAACTATTGCAACTACTGCTGCTTCTGGTACTGCTAGTACTGCTACGATAACTTCTACTATGACTACTGCTACTACAACCACTACAACCTTACAACTACTGTTATGGCTACCACTACTATAGTAAAACTACACTACTACTACAACTACTACTGCTATTATTGCTACTACTGCTACTACTACCACTACTAATACTACTACTAGAACTACTACTAGTTCTACTGCAACTAATACTACTACTACTCCTGCTACTACAACAACTACTACTACCACCACCACCACAACCACCACCACCACTATTACTCCTCCTGCTACTATTACCACCACTACTTGCACTATCAATACTACTACTACTACAAATACTAGCACGATAACTACTCCTAATACTACTACTACTACTCCTACTACTACTACAATAACTACAATTATTGGCACTTCTACTCCCTCTACTATCATGACTACTACAACTACTACTACTTCTATTACTACAACCACTCCTACTACTACATCTACTACAAATACAACTATTTTAGCTACAACAACTACTATTGTTACTACTATTGCTGCTGCTGCTATTGCTACTACTCCTCCTCCTCCACCTCCTACCCATGCTACTAGTACCATTACTACTTCTTATACTACCACATTTACTACTATTGCTGCTTCTACTACTACTACAACCACTACCACTACTACTACAACTACTACTATTATTGCTACTACTACAATTACTAAAACTACTACTACAACAACTTCTCCTATTACAGCTACTACTTTTGCTACTACTACTGTTCCTACTACCACTACTACTACTGTTATTACTATTACTACTACTACTACTGCTTTTGCTACTACTACTACAATAATTACTATTGCTAAAACTACTGCTGCTAATACAACAACTACTACTACAACTGCTTTTACCACCATCACGGCTACTACTACCACCACTACCTCTACTACTACTACTACTATTATTATTGCTACTTCTACTTCTACTACTACTGTTGGTACGACTAGTACTACTGCTGTTCCTACAACTACTCCTACAATAATTGCTACTACCACTACTACTACTACTATTGCTGTTACTCTTACTACTATAATTGCTACAACTAGTCCTTTTACTACTAGTACTACTACTGCCACTGCTACTACTACTACTACTACTAGTACTACAACTACAACTAGTAGTACTACTACTACCTCTACTACTGCTGCTGCTACTAGCAATACTACTACTCCAACAATTAATGCTATTACTACGACTAATATTACAATTGCTACTACAACTACCACTGATATAACTACTCCTAAGACGACAACTACTACTACTACTGCTGCTGCTATTATCCTTGCTAATGCACCTACAATAGAAACCACGGTTACTACTACTACTAACATTGTTACTGCAACGATTGTGATTGCTACAACAACTATGGCTAATACAACTTCAACAATGACTACTTCTGCTACTACAACAACTAGAACCATTACTTCTATTATTACAACAACAACAACAACAACTGCCTCTACTACTAGTACTAATACTAATACTATTGCTCCTAGTACTAGTACTATGACTATTACTTATCTACTACTACTACTGCTGCTACAAGTGCTACTACCGCTACCACTACTGCTACTACAACATCTTCTACAATGACAACTACAACTGCTCCTACTGCGACTACCACTACAACTACTATTGCTCTATTGTTACTAGAACTACTTCTACTATTACTACAACTACTACTGCTTCTACTGCTGCTCTATTGCTACTACTATTGTTGCTGCTACTTCTAGAACAACTACTACTACTACTTCTCCTAGAGCACCTACTATTACTACTACTACTACAGCAACAACTACTGCTACCATTACTATATATACTACTATTAATGCTACTATGGCTACTACGACTACAGCTACAACTGCTACTATCACGACTGCTACTACTACTATAGCTACTAATGCTACTAATATTACTACTACTCCTAATTCTCCTACTAAACTACTTTTGCTACTACTAATGCTTCTACTACTACAACTACTACTCTTAAAACTGCTACTACTACTACAACAACTACTTCTCCGACTACTGCTACTTCCATTATACCTACTGCTACTGCTAGTTCTACTACTCCTATGACTACTACTACTATGACTACTACTACAACAATGACTACTACTACTAACACTACTATAACTGCTACTACTGCTACTACTACCACTACTATTACAACAACAAGTACTACTACCTCTACTACATCTTCTGCTACTATTGGTCTGGCGACTACAGCTACCACTACTACATGGGCTACTATGGCTGCTACTATCGCTACTACAGCAATTGCAACTACAACTACTACTCCTACTATAGCTACTTATTGCAATACTACGACTACTATGATAACTACTACCACTACTATGATGGCCACTACTACCACTACTATGACAATGATAACTACTACTACTACTACTACTATTGCTATTTCTCCTATTACTACTACTACCGCAACTAGTAGGGAGCTACTACTACTACAACTACTACTATTACAACTACAACTACTACTGCTAATGTAACTATTACAACAACCACTACAGCTACTTCTACTACAACTACTATTACTATAGCTACCGCTATTCCTACTACAACTTCTATTATTAATATGATAATTACTATGCCTACTACTATTGCTAAAACTACTACTATTGCCGCTGCTACTACTCCTACTACTGCTACTACTACTACAACAACTATTGCTACTGGTACATCAACTGCTATTACCGCTACTCCAACAACTACAACTCCAATGACTACTCCTCCTACAACTCTGACTAATACTACTATTACTACAACTACAACAACAACAACTACTGCTACTATTGTTACTACTATAAATGCAACTGTTGTTGCTACTACAACTGCTGCTACTAGTACTTCCACTATTGCTACTGCTACTACTACTATTACTACTAGTACTTACACTACTATTTCCATTACAACAAGTACAACTACTATTCCTACTTCTACAACTGCTACTACTGCTACTCCTACTAGTAGTACTATAACTACTGCAACTCCTACTATAACTCAAACTCCAACTCCGACTCCTACTATGTCTCCAACTGTTGCCACTACTACAACTACTACTATTTAAACTACCTGAACTCCAACTTTGAATACTACTCCTACTAATGCAACACTTACTACTACCACAACTACTGCTACTACTACTAGTGCTACTATAGCTTCCGCTGTTGCTACTTCTACAACTGCTACTTCTACTACTACTTTAACAACTACTGCTACTACTACTAATACTATTAGTAGTACTTCCACAACAATAACTACTATTACTACCATAACTACTACTACTACTATTGCTACTGCTACTGCAAGTACACCAACAACTACAACTACTACTACTAAAAATCCTACTACTACTCCTAGTCTAACTCCTACACCTACTATAATTGCTACTACTTCTACTACTACTACTACTACAACAACAACAACTACTGCTACTATTACTATACTAGTACTCCTACAACTAATACTACTACTCCCACTACAACTAATATCCCTAACACTCCTAATACTACTACTACAACTACTACTATTGCTGCTGCTGCTACTGCTACTTCTACTCCTAATACTATTACTACTACTATTACTACTACTCCTAATAGTCTTACAACTTCAACTACTACTACTCCAACTACTACTACTACTATTGCTATATTCGTACTATGACTACTACTACCACTACTACTACCACAATAACAACTACTACTATGACAACCATTACTGCTACTCCTATAACTACTAGTACTCCTCCAACTACTACTACTATTATTACTCGAACTAACACTTCTACTAGAAACACTCATAACACTACAATTACTACTACTGGTACTGCTACAGCTACTACTACTACTTCTACTACCACTACTACAACCACAACTACTACTATTAGTACTACTACTGCTACTGCTATTACAACTACTACTTCTACTACTACTGCTGCTACTGCTCTTACTTTAGTTACTATTATGGCTACAACTACTCCTACCCCAACTACTTCTGCTACTACCATTCCTACTACAACTACAACCCCTACTCGAACTACTCTTGATGCTACTACTACTACTTCTAGTACGACTACAATTACTGCTTCTAGTACTACTACTATTACAACAACTATGTGGTTACCAGAACTATCACTACCAATACAACTACTAATGTTACTACTACGATTGCTACTTCTACTACTGTTACTACTATTGCTACTACTATTACTACAACCACTGCTATTACAACTACAGCTGCTACTACTATTACTAATAGTACTACTACTAGTTCTATTGCAACTAGTTCCACTGCTACTATTTCAGCTATAACTACCACTACTTGCACTGCTACTATAACTACTACTACCACCAAATATATGATTACTACCGCTACTACTGCTACTGCTACTACAACAATAACTACTACTACTACCTACTACAAGTTCTACTTCTACTACTAGTACTATTGATATTGCTGCTACTTCTACCACTACTATTGCTAATATTGCTACTACTGCCACCACTACTGCAACTACTGCTGCTGCTGCTGCTACTAATGCTATTAGAGCTACTGCTACTATGACTACTACTATAATTACTGCTACTACGACTACTACTACTACTACTTTCTCTTCTTCTTCCACTTATTCTTCTACTACTACTACTACTATTACTCCTATTATTACTACTACTGCTGCTGCTACTACTACTAGTATTGCTTCTACAACTTCGGTTACTTGAACAACTACTACTACTACAACTGCTATTACTATGATTAATACTACCATTACTCATACTGCTACCACTACGATCATTCTTGTAGCTGCTGTTCGACTACCACTACTATTAATGCTACTACACCTACAACTATAATTACTGCTGCTTCTACTGTTTATACTATAGCTACTACTACGACTACTACTACTTCTACAACATGACTACTACTACTACAACCACGACTACTACTACTACTACTACTACTACTACTACTACAACTACTCGTACTCATACTAATTCTACTACTCCTCCTCCTACTACTACTACTAATGGTTATACTACCCCTACTACTACTCATACTACTGCTACTTCTACTACTATTATTAGGACTACTACAACTACTTTTACTACTACTACGACAACTACTGCTACTACTAGTCCACCTCCTCCTCCTACTACGACTACTACTACTTCTGGTACCACATCTACTACTTCTACTTCTACTACTACTACTATAATAACTACTACAACTACTCCTCCTCCTCCTCCTCCTATTACTATTATGAATACTACAACAACAACAACTACTACTACTATAACTACCTCTACGACTACTACTGCTACTACAACTACTGGACTACCACTACCACTTCTACGACTAGCACTGCTACTACTCCAACAAGTACTACTATTACTACTATTAATACTACTATGACTACTACTACTATCACAACTACTCCTACTGCTACTACTACTACAACTACAACTACTTCTACTACAACTCCTGCTACTACTACAAATACTCCTATCGCTACTACTACTCCTCCTACTACTACTACGACTTCTACTACAACTCTACTAATACTACAACTACTACTGCTTCTACTATGACTCCTCCTACTACGTCTACAACAACCACTGCTACTACTGCTATTGCTTCTACAGCGACTACTATTACTACTATTACAACAACAACTACTACTACTACTACTTTTACTACTACTACTACTACTACTGCTGCTGCTACTACTACCACTACTACTGTGACTTCTACTCCAGCTTCTACTACTACTACAATTTCTACTACAACTACTGCTACTACTATACCTATTGCTACTAATACTACAACTACTACAACTAGCACTCCTAATAATTTTTCAACTATTGCTGGAAGTACTTCTACTACAATTACTACTTCTACTACAACTACTACTACAACTAATACCCCTACTTTAGCTATTACTACTGTTATTAGTTCTACTATAGCTATTACTTATCTTTATACTCCAACTACTTTTACTACTACTATTACTCCTACTATTTACTACTAACACTACCATAGCACCTACTACAACCCCTATTGCTACACCAACTCCTATTACAATAACAACAACAAAAACAACAACAACAACAACAACTACTACTACTTCTTTTACTGCTACTACTACAACTACTTCTAGTACTACTACTACTACTAGTACTATTATTACTACGACAACAACAACTACTATTACTACTACTACTACTACTATTACTACTACTTCTAGTACTTCTAATTCAACTACTACTAGTACTTCAACTAGTAGTATCACTACAACTACTACTACTACAACAACAACAACTACTACTATTAGTATTCCTAATCTGACTTCTACTACTACTACTACTAGTACTACTCCGACGACTCCTACTATGACTGCAACTCCTACTAATCCAACTCCTACAACTACTGCTACTCCTCCTACTACTACTACCCTTAAGCCAACTACAACTATGCCTAGTACTACTCCTACTCCAACTCCTACTACTACTACCGCTACTACTACTACAACAACTACAACAACAACTACTACTATCATAATTACTACTACCACTTCTACTACTACTACAACAACTACAACTACTATTACTACTACAGCTACTACTACTACTATTACTACTACTACCACCACCACCACCACCACCACCACCACTACTCTACTACAACTACTACAATAGCTACTACTACTCCTCCTACTAATGCTACTAATAACCCTAAGACTATTACAACTACTACTACTAGTACAACTACTACTCCTTCTACTACTACTACTACTACTACTACTACTTCTTCTAGTCTTACTACTATTATAACTCCTAAACAACCTAGAACTTCTACTACTACTACTACTACTACTACTATGACAATAATACTACTACTACTACTACTACAATTATGACTACTTTTACTGCTACTACTACTCTTACCATTCATACTACAACAACTACTACCAGTAGTACTAATACTACCACTCCAAACACTCGTACTACTACTACTAGTACTGCTATTGCTGGTTGAAATACGACTACTACTATTGCTGCTGTTGCAGCTGCAATTGCCGCCACTACTACTACTACATCTGCTATAACTACTACTTCTAGTATTACTACACAACAGCTACAACAACTACTACTAGTACTACTACTCCTCCTGAAACTACTACTATTACTACTATTACGGCTCCTACTACTATTGCAAACACTACTACAATAACTACTACTACTACTACTACTATTTCTACCTAAACTTCAATTGCAACTACTACTGCTACTTGTCCATCAACTACTGCTACTACTACTACTAAGAATACAATAACTACTACTACTACTGCAACTTTAGATGTTGCTGCTGCAGCTCCTACTGCTACTACTATACTAACTACTACTATTCCTACTCCTACTTCTACTATTCCTCCTATTACTATGCCTATGACTCCTACAACTGCCGCTACTATCTATCATATTCCAAATCCTACTGCTACTACTACTCCTTCAACTACTACTATCCACGTTCCAAATACTACTACTCCTACAATGACTCCTACTCCAACTCACAATACTACCACTGTGACTACATCTACAACTACAAGTTCAACAACACTAGCAACTACTACTACTCCTACTACTACTACAACAATTACTACAATAGCAACTACTACTACAAATACCACTACCACTACTACTGCTGTTGCTACAGCTACTACTACTACAACTTCAACTTCAACTACTACTATAACTATTTCTTCTACTACTGCTGCTACAACAACAACAACTACTACTGCTACTAATACAACTATTACTAACACTACTACTTATATTGCTACAACTACTTTCACTAGTACTACTACACCAACTACTACTCCTACTCCTACACTAACTCTGACTACTACTCCTACTGCTTCAACTACTTCCACTACTACTAATTCTACTACAAGTATTATTACTACCACAATTATTCCTACTACTGCTACTCCTACTACTACTACACTACTACTACTACTGCTGCTGCTGTTGCTGTTGCTACTACTACAACAACTACTGCTCCTACTACTTCTATAATTACAGAAATAATAACTACTACTAATACTACTACTTGTAATACCGCTACTTCTATAGCTACAGCTACAATTGTTGATGCTAATGCTGCTACTACAGCTGCTACTACTTCTACTGCTACTACTACTATTGCAGTTGCTGCAACAACAACAACAACTACTACTGCTACTACTAATACAACAATAACTACTACTTCTACTCCAACTCTCACTCCTGAAACTACGCCTACTAGTACTCCTGCTACTACTATTAATACTACAACTACTACTAGAAGCAATAGTAGTAGTAGGTGTAGTAGTTATTATAGTAGTAGTTGTAGTATTAGTAGTAGTAGGAGGAGTTCTAAAACGAGTAGTAAGAGTAGTAATTGTAGTAGTAGTAGTAGTAGTAGCAGCAGTCGTAGTGGTAGTAGTGGTAGTAGTAGTAGCAGTCATAGTTGAAGCAACAATAGTAGTAGCAGGAGCAGTAGAAGCAGCAGTAGCTATAAAAGTAGTGTAGTAGAAGTAGTAGTAGTAGTAGGAGAAATTGTAGTAGTTGTAGTAGTTGTAGTAGTAGAAGTAGCAATAGTTGTAGGAGCAAGAGAAGTAGTCAGAGTAGCAGCAGTAGCAGTAGTAGCAGTAGCAATAGTAGCAGACATAGTAGTTCGAGCCATTGCGTAGTAGTAGTAGTAGTAATAGTATTATTAGTAGTTGTAGCAAGAACAGCAGTAGCAGCAGCAATAGTATTAGTTGAAGCAATAGCTGTAGTAGCAGTTGTATCAACATTAGTAGTAGTAGTAGCAATAGTAGTAGTAGAAGTAGTAGCAGTGGTAGTAGAAGTATTAGTGGTGGTAGTAGTAGTAGTAGTAGAAATTGTAGTAGTAGTAGCAGTAGTATTAATAGAAGCAATAGTAGAAGTAGCCATAGTAGTTGCGGTAGCAGTGGTATTAGTAGCAGTAGTAATAAAAGTAGTTTAATAGAAGTAGTAGTAGTAGGAGAAGCCGTAGTAGTAGTAGCAGTAGAAGTAGCAGTAGTTATTTAAGTAAGAGAAATAGCTAAGAGTAGCTGCAGCAGCAGCAGTAGTAGTAGCATTAGCAGTTGTAGTATTAGTAGTAGTAGGAGCCATTGCAGTAGTACTAGTAGTAGTATTAGTAGTTGCAGTAGGAGCAGCAGCAGCAGTAGTCGTAGTTAATGCAGTAGGTGTAGTAGCAGTTGTATCAACATTAGTTGTAGCAGCAGCAGCAGCAGTAGTAGCAGTAGTAGTAGAAGTCGCAGTGGTAGTAATTGTAATTGTCATTGTAGTTGTAGTAGTTGCTGCTGTAGAAACAATAGTACAAGCAATAGCAGTAGTATTAGTAGTGGTAGTAGCAGCAGTAGTGGTGGTAGAAGTAGTAGTAATTGTTAGAATCGTAGCAGTAGTAGTGGCAATTGTAGTAGTAGTTGTAGTTGCAGTAGTAGTAGAAGAAATAGTAGTAGTAGTAGTAGTACAAGTAGTAGTAGTGGCAGTAGTAGTTATTCGTAGTAGTGGTAGCAGCAGTAGGACTAGCAATAGTAGCAGTAGTACTAGTAGAAGTAGTAGCAGTAATAGTAGCAGCCTCAGTAGTAGTAGTAGTAAAAATAGTAGCAGTAGCAGTAGCAGCAGCAGTAGCAACAGCCGCAGCAGTAGTAGTAGTAGAAGTAGTAGAACTAGTAGTACTAGTAGTAGCGACAGTAGTAGTACTAGTAACAGTTGTAGTAGTATTAGCAGTAGCAATAGTAGCCGCAGTAGTAGTAGTAACAGAAGTTGCAGCAGCACTCGTAGCCTTGGAAGTAGTTGCAATAATAGTTGTAGCAGTTGTAGCAGAAATAATAATAGCAACATCCGTAATAGGAGCAGTAGTAGCAGCAACAACAACAGTAGTACTAGTAGAAGTAGAAGTAGTAGTAGTAGTAGCAATAGTTGAAATAATAGTAGTGATATTAATTGTAGTAGTAGTAGTAATACTAGTAGTACTATTAGTAATTGTAGTAGTTTTGGTTGGTGTATTACGAGTTGTAGTAGAAGTTGAAGTAGCAGCAACAGTAGTAACAGTAGTAAGTGTAGTAGTAGCAGCAGAAGTAGTATCTATAGTAGTAGTTGCAGAAGTAGTAGCTTTAGTAGTAGCAGTAGTTAGTACAACTGCTACGACTGCTGCTGCAACTACTTCTATGGCTACGATTGTTGCAGCTACTTATACTACTACTACAACTACTACTGCTACTACCACTACTACCATTCTTACTACTACTACTACTACCTCTTCTTCTTCTTCTTCTACTACTACTACTACTACTATTACTAATACTGTGCGGCTACTAATACTAGTACTGCCAATATTACTACTAATGTTACTACTACTGCTACTACTATTATTACAACCATTACTATTGTTGTTGCTGCTACTACTATTACTGCTACTTGTACTAATACTCATACTTCCATTGCTACTACTTCGGCTGCTACAACTGCTTCAAAAATTGCTACAACCACTACTACTAATAAATATACGACTACTACTACTAGTGTCACTACTACTACTATTACTACTACAACTACTACCGCTACCACTACCTACTACAACTACTATATCTGTTTCTACAACTCTTGCTGCTACTACTACTACCACCACCACCACCACCACAATTGGTACTGCTGCTACTACTACCACTACTGCTACTACTACTACTATTGCTGCTACTACTACTGCTATTATAGGGGATGCTACTACCACTGCTACTACAATTATTACTACTACCACTACTACTATAATTACTACTACTACTTCTTCTTTTCCACTACTACTACTCCTATTATTATTATTACTACCACTACTACTATTACTACTGCTACTTCTGCTATTGCTACTAGTATTGCTACTACTACTACTATTACTAGTAAAATTGCCACTACTATAACTATTAATACTATTAATACTCCCATTAGGAACACCACCACCACCACTACTACTATAGCTACTACTACGATAATTACTACTTCTACTAATACTACTACTCCTACTTCAACTCCTAGTGCTACTTCTACTCCTACTACCAATACTACTCCTACTATTACTACTAGTACTACCCCTACCACTACTACTATTACGACTCCCATGGCTAGTACTACTACTAATAATACTACAATTATTACTATTACTACTATTACTACTACGACTAATACTACAACTTCCGCTACTATTTCTACAACTACTACAACTACTATTACTATTGCTACTTCTACAACTACAACAACAACAACAACTACTACTACTACAACTATTGCAACAAGAACCACCACTACTACTACTATTACTACTACTACTACTATGCTACAATAAATACTACCGCTACCAATACTGCTTCTGTTGGTTCCGCTATTACTACCGCAACAACAACTACTTCTACTACTACTACCACTGCTTCTATTATAACTACTACTACTACTATAACTTCAACTACTATTATGACTACTACAGCTACTGCTACTAGTACTAGTAATAGTACAACTACTGTTGCTGCTGCTGCTATTGCTGCTACTGCTACTGCTACTACTACTATAGCTACCACTTTTGTTGCTAATACAACTACTATCGCTACTGTTGCTACTGCTACTACTGCTCCTACTACTTTTCCGACTACTACTGCTACCGCTAATACTACCACTACTCCTTCTACTAGTACTACTATCACTCCTACTACTACTACTACTCGTACTACTACTGTTGCTACTGCAGTGCTGCTATTGCGGTCGCTATTACTACTGCTACTACTATAGTTGCTGTTGCTAATAGAACTACTACTGCAACTGCTGCAGCTACTACCACTACAACTACCACTGCTGCTATTGTTGTTGTTGTCGTTGTTGTTGTTGCGGCCACTACTACTACCTCTGCTACTACTGCTGCTTCTACTACTACTACTACTAATGCTACTGCTTCCACTACTTCCACTACTAGTACTACTGTTACTACATTTGCTCCTACTACTATTGCTACTATTGCTACCACTACTACTAGTAATACTACAACAACTACAACTACTACTACAACAACTACTACTACAGCCGCTGCAACTACTAGTACTACTATTACTACTGTTACTACTGTTACCACTACTAGCCCAATTGCTACTATTACCACTAGAAGTAGTTGTAGTACCACTACTATAACTACTATTGTTGTAGCTGCTACTATGGCTCTACTTCTATTACTAGTATGACTTCTACTACTACTACTCCAACTCCTTCTGCTACTACTACTACTTCTACTACTACCATGGCTCCAATTACTATTACCCCTACTCGTACCCTTACTACTACTAATACTATTAGAACTAATTCTACTACTAATACTACTTCTACTTCAACAACAACAACTACTACTACTACTACTCCTAGTCCTTCCCTTGCCACTACTACTACTCCTACTCGTACTACTACTCCTCCTCCTCCTACTCCTACTCCAACTCGTACTACAGCTAGTACTACTACTAGTACTACTACATCTACAGCTGCAACTACTACTCCAAGTCAGACATCTACGTCTACACCAATGTCTACTACTACTACTACTATTGTTGCGACTATGAGTACTCCTGCTACTACTACTACTATGACTGTTGCTTCTACGACAACTACTACTACAACACCTATTACTACTAATACCACCACCACTACTACTACTAATATTACTACTACTATTGCTGCAAGTACTTCTACTACTATTACTACTACTGCTACTGCAACTATAACTACTACTACTCCTACTGCTATTACTTCAGTCATTAGTACTAGTATTGCTTCTACTAATACTACTATACCAGTACCGCTACTACTACTATAGCTACCACTACTACTCCTCTTGCTACTACTACTACTCTACTATTACTGCTGCTACAGCTACCACTTATATTTCTACTCCTACTACTCCAACTACTACAACTACTACTATTACCACTGCTCCTATTACTACTCCTACTACTTCACCAACTCCTTTTACAGCTACTAACTCTGGCACTACTATTACTATTATGACTACTTGTACTACTACTACTACAACAATTACTATAACTACATCTAGTACAACTACTACTTCTACTACTACTACTAGTACAACAACTACAACTACTACAACTACTACTGCTAATACTACTTCTACTACCACAAGTACTAGTACTACTTCTACTACTACTACTTCTACAACAACTACTATTGCTGCTGCTGCTGTGGTAGCAACACCTACTACTACTGCTACAACTACTGTTGCTACTATTACAACAACAACTACTACTACTGTTACTGCTACTACTACTGCTGTTGCTGCTGCTACTGCTACAACTAGTACTATTTCTATTACTACAACTACTACTGTTGCTACTACTAGAAGTACAACTATTACATGTATTACTAAAAATAATACTACTACAACGACAACTACTACTACTAATACTACTATTACTACTAAACTGCTTCAACTATTATTACTATTACTACTACAACTGCTTCAGCTACTACTACTATTGCAATTACTACTGATTATACTACTTCTGCTGCTACAGCCACTACTGCAACTACTGCAACTACTACTATTTATATTGCTATTACTATAACTATGGCTACTACTTCTATTGCTACTCCAACTACTCTTACTACTACTACTACGCCCACTACTACTATTACTACTACTACTGCTCCTACTACTAGCCCTACTCGCACCTACTCCTATTACTATTGCTAATACAGCCACTATTACAACTGCTACCACAACAGCTACTATTGTTACTACCACTACAACTACTGCTACTACTGCTACTAATACTACTATTACTACTACTACTATTACTGTGACTACTACTTCTACTGCTACTCCTACAACTATTTCTACAACTACTGCTGCTACAACTCCTGCTGCTACTACCACTCCTATGACTATTGCTACTACTACTACCTCTCCTACTTCTACCACTACTACAGCTACTATTGCTACTAGTGCTACAACAACTACTACTGCAGTGACTACTACGGCTATTACTGCTACTACTACTTCTCCAACTGCAAATGCTACTATAGCAACTACTACTACTGCTGCTACTACTAGTACCACTGCCACTATTGCTACTATTACTGCTACTTCTACTACTACCCCTACGCTACTACTACTTCAGCTACTTAAGCTACAATTATTACTACTGCTATTGCTACTACTACTGCTACTTCTTCTATTATTACAGATAGAACAACTATGCCAACAAATACTACTACTGTTGTCGCTTCTACTAATACTACTACTACTACTACCAACACTACAATTACTACTACTACTGTTGCTACTATTGCTACTATTACTACTACTATTTCTACTACTATAGTGACTACAATTACTGCTAGCACTACTCCGACTACTGATACTGCAACAGCTATGACTACTACTATTGTTGTTGTCGCTACTACTACTACCACCACCACTGCTACTACTACTCCAACTACTGCTACTAATAATACTAATGCTGCTACATTAGTACGACTACTACTAATACAACAACTACTACTATTGGTACTACTACTATTGCTACAACTGGTACTACTACAACTACTGCTACTACCACCACTACTGCTACCAATGGTACTAATAAGACTATTACTTCTACAACTAATACAACTACTGCTACTAGAAGAACTACTGCTACTAGAAGAACTACTACTACAACAACAACAACTACTGCTAAAACTGTAGCTTCTACTGTTACTATAGCTACAACTACTCCTGTTGTCACTTCTTCTCCTCCTACTACTACCGCTACTAATACTATTGCTACTACTACCACTATTGTTATAATTGCTACTACTAACGCAACTACAACTACTACTATTACTACTACTAGTACTATTGCTACATCAGCAAATACTGCTACCACTACTAATGCTACTAGTATTGTTACTACTGTGACTACTACTGTAACTACTCCTAACACTACTACTACAACTACGACAACAATAATAACAACAACTACTACTATTGCTGCTGCTTCTGCTACTGCTACTACAACCACTACCACTACAATTACTACTACTACAACTACTAATACTATTGCAACCTCTCCTACGACTACCCCTACTGCTACTACAGCGGCTACGACTACTACTATTGCTCCTCCTATTGTGAATAGTACTCCTACTACTGCTACTACTATAATCCCTGCTCCAACAATTACTACTGCGACTAATACAACTAATTCTACTACTAAAACGCTACTACTAATTCTACTACTATGACTACTACTAGGGCTACTACTACTAATACTTGTAATTATACTAGCACTACTGCCACTATTACTACTACTTTTACAACTACTAAACTACTACTACTACTACTCCTACCACTTTTTGGGGTACAACTACTACTACATCCACTACTTCTACTGCAATCACTAATATAACTACTACCATTACTACTGTTACTACTAGTACTCATACTACAACTCCTACCACTACTACAACTCCTCTTGCTACTATGACTACTAAAACTTCTAGTACTCTTGCTATAACTACTACAACTGCTTCTACTACTGCTAATACTACTCCTACTGTTTCTACTGCTACAATTGCTACTATTGCTACTATTTCTTCGAACTCTACTACTACTACTACTACTACAACAACATCTACTACTGTTGCTGCTGCTACTAATACTACTGCTGCTACTAGTAACAATTCTACTACTCTAAATACAACAAAAACTACTACTAATGCTGTTATTTCGGCTACTAATACTACTACCACTTCAACTACTACTTCTACTGCTACTACAACACCTACTACTACTATTGCTACCTCTAATGGTACTACTACTACAATTGCTACTATTTCAATTATTCCTTCAACTACTACTACTACTATTGCTGCTACTATTACTACTCATACTTCTATTACCACTACTACTACTACAACTGCTACAACTACTCTTGTTGCTACTATTACTTCTACCGATTCTTCCACTAAAACTACTACAACTACATTTGCTTCTACTACTACGATTATTACTTCTACTATTACTACTACTGCCGTTACTACTGCTACAAATACTAGTGCAACTTCAACAACAACTACTGCTATTATGTTGATACTGCTACTACTACTACTACGGCTAGTACTACTATTTCTATGGCTACTACTACCCCAGCTACCACAACTGCTACTATCGTAACTACTACTACTCCTACTCTTACTACTACAACTATTGCTGCAACTATTGTTACTACTTCTGCTGCAACTGTGACTACTACGACCACTACTACAACTACTGCTACTACAACTACTCCTCCTACATGTGTTACAACTATGACAACTACTACTACAACTACGACTACTAATGCTACTACGACTACTACTGCTACTTTTGCTACTACAACAACTACTGCTACTACGACTACTACAACGACTATTGCAACTAATACAACTTCTCACACTGCTATCACTTCTGCTACCACTACTGCTACTACTACTGCCACTGCTACTACTATAACTATTACTACTATTAGTACTACTACTACTACTACTAATACTACTATTATAACTTCTACTACAACTGCTATTACTTCCACTAATACTACTACTTCCAATAGCACTATTATTACTTCTATAACTACTGCTGCTACTTCTACTATGGCGGTTGCTGCTGCTGCTGCTACTTCTACTATAACAAAAACAACTACTACTATTACTGGTACTATTTCAACTATTACTTCTACTACTGCTCCTTCTACAACTACTACTATAACAACGATAAAAATAACAACTACTGTTATTACAACGATAAAATAACAACTACTGCTATTACAAATATTGCTACTGCTACTACTACCGCTGCTACAACCACTTCTATGACTAATACTACGACTACTACTACAACTACGACTACTATTCCTACTATTACTACAATAATAACTACCACTACTACTACTACTACTATGACTGCTGCTATTACTACTACGACTCCTCCTACAACTACTACTACAACAACTACTGCTCCTACTACTAATGTTACCACTACAACTACTACTAATACTATTACTACTATTACTAATATTGCTTCTATTACTACTATGACTCCTACTACAGCTACTACTCCTCCTCCTACTACTACTACTGCTACCACAATTAATTCTACTATAGCTACTGCTCCTACTACTACTACTACCACAAATACTTCTATGACTAATAATACTACTGCTACTACTTCTGATACTTGTACTGTTACAACAGTAACTACTACTACTACTCCTATGACTCGTACTACAACTACTACTACCACCACTCCAACTATGACTATTGCTATTACTGCACCTACTCCAACTCCAACTACGACTATTATTACTACTACTACTCCTACCAGTACTACTACTACTATTGCTATTACCAATACTACTACAGATACTACTACTCCTCTACTATACTAATACTACTACTAATAATAATAATACTACTACTACTAATACTACTATTGCTACTACTGCTACCACTACTACTACGACTCCTACTGCTACTAATAATACTATTATTACTATTATAAATAATACCACAACTACTACTCCTACAGCTACTGCTGCTAATACTACAACTACTACAAATATTACTGCTATTATTACTACTATAACCATGATTACTGCTACTCCAAGTCCAACAACTACTCCCTCTACTACTACTGCTGCTGCTACTACAACAACAACTATTACTACTTTTGCTACTACTCTTGCTGCTGCTGCTACTACTACTACTATAACTATTGCTCCTACTACTACCACTCTACTACTACTACTCCTACTACTACTAATGCTGCTACTACAACTACTCTTACTAGCACTATTACTACTACTACAACTCTTGCTACTACTCATACTCCAACTTCTACTCCTACTACTACCCCTACTACTACTACAACTGCTACAACAACAACTAATACTACTCATACTCCCATTCCTATTACTACTCCTACTACTCCTTCTACTACAATAGTTATTGCGATAAATACTACTACTAGTACTACTGCTGTTATTAATACTACTACTATTGCTGCTGCTACTGCTACTACTACTACAACTACAACTACAACTACTACTCCTCCTCCTATTACACCTACTACTATTATACCACAACTAGTAGTACTGCTGCTACAACCACTGCTACTCCTACTAAAACTACTACTACAACAACTACTATTGCTACTATCACTATTACTACTACTACTATGACTACAACTACTACAACTCCCACTACTACAACTACTATTACTACTACTCCTACCACTACACCTTCTCTTGCACCTATTCAGACAACCATGCATACTCTTACTACTACCACTACAACCACTACTAGCACTACTACTACTCGTAAAATTTCTATTACTACAACTTCTCCTTCAACTACTACTACTATTACTGCGACTAGTACAACTACAACTACTACTACCACTACCAATACTGTTGTTGTTACTACTACAACTTAAATAACTGCTACTACAACTACATCTCCAACTTCAACTACGACGACTACTACTACTACTACTCCCATTATCACTTCTAGCACTACTACTATTGCTACTACTATGGCTACCAATACTACTACTACTGCTACTCCTATGAAAACACATACTACTGCTACTATTACTTATTCAGCCCCTTCTAAAACTACTACTTCTACTACTATGGCTACAGGTACTACTACTATTGCTACTAGAACTACTATTACAACCACTACTACTCTTGCTGCTACTTCAACTCCTACTACTAATACTAACACTACTACTTTTGCTACTACAACTACGATGACTGCTACACTACAACTCCCACTACTACTTCTAATACTACAACTACTGTGACTGCTACTACAACTACTACAATGGCTACTACTACTACTACTACTACTAGTACAACTACAACTACTATTGTTACTACAACAATAACTTCTTCTACCACTCCTACTACTACTACTGCTACTACTACTACTATTGCTCTAACTGCAGGTACTACTACTACTATGACTACTACTACTACAACTACTATTACAATAACTATTACTACTACTGCTACTATAACTACTACACTTGATACCATTGCTGCTACTACTACCACTACTAATATTACTGTTGCTGCTGCAACTACTACTACTGCCATAACTATTACGCCGACTACTACTCCTACTCCTTCACCAACTCCTACTACTGTTGCTACTCTTACTACAACTACTTCTACTGTTACATCTCCAACACCAACTACTTCTGCTAGTAGTACTGCCGCTACTACTACTACTACAATAGCTACTACTGCTACTACTACTATAATTACTACTTCTACTATTGCTAGTACCGATACTACCATTACTACTATTACATCGCTAGTATTAAAACTGCTAGTACTTCTACTACTACTACTTCTGCTACTACTATTACTTACTGTTTTATTATAGCTCCTATTGCAACTTGAACTAGTTGGACTACTACTACTGCTTCTAGTATTACCACTAGTAGTGCTACTACTACTGCTACAACTCCTCCTACTACTACAGTACTACTACTATTACAACTACTACTGCTACTAACACTACTATTGCTACTGCTACTGGCCCTACTACTATTCCAGCGACTACCACTACTCCTGCTACTTCTTCTACTACTATTACTAATACTACCACTATTACTACTATAACTGCCATTACTGCCATGACTGCTACTACTGCTACTAATGCTATGACTGCTACAACCGCTACTATAGGAACTACTACTACTGTTATTTCAACTGCTACATCCATTACAACTACTACTACATCTACCACTACTGTTACTACAACTACTACAACAACAACAACTATTACTACTACTACTACAGTTGCTACTACTGCTACTACTACTACTACTTCTCGTACTACTACTACTGTTACACTACTACTGCAACTATGACTAGTACCGCTACTGATACTACCACTATTAATATAACTTTTGCTACTACGACTACTACAGCTTCTGCCACTCCTACAGCTGCTTCTGCTACTACAGCTACTACTAGTAGCATGGCTGCTACTACTACTTTTAATACTACTCCTGCTACAACAGCTACTGTTACGGCTACTACTCCGAGTATAACTATTCCTATAACTACTTTTTCGACTACTACTACAATGATTGCTACTGCTACTCCTATGCAAGTGCTACTACTACTACTACTAGAATTGCTTCTTACACTACTACTACTACAACTACTACTATGCTACTAGTACTGCAACTACCACTACTCCTCCTCCTCCTCCCACTATTACAACAACCACTACTGCTACCACTGATACACCAACTACTACTACAACTATTACAACTTCCACTACTACTGCTACTCCTGCTCCTCCTCCTCCTACTACTATTGCTCCTACTATTACTCTACTACTACTACTTATCCTACTATTACTTCTATAACTAATAATGTTACTACTACTTCTACTGCTGCTGCTACTACTACTAGTACTACTGTTACTACTGTTATTACTATCCTACTATTACTTCTATAACTAATAATGCTACTACTACTGCTGCTGCTGCTACTACTACTACTAATACAACTGTTACTACTGTTATTACTACTATTACTACTTCTGCTACTTTTGCTACAACTACTATGACTACTCCTCCTCCTACTTCTGATACTACTACAATTATTGCTACTTGTGCTACTACTGCTACTACTATTGCTACTACAACTACAATTACTACTACTACTGCTACAGCAACTACAACTACTTCCCCAACTGCTACTACTACTATTACTACTATTGCTACTACAACTGCGATTACTACTATAGCTATTACAACTACAATGGCTACCACAACTACTTCTCCAACAACTAATACTTCTACAACTACTAATGCTACTATAGCTTCTACGACTACTACAGCTATAGCTACTATTATCACTGCTATTGCAACTACTATGAGTTCTCTTATAACTACTACTTCTACTACTACTAATGCTACTACAGCTTCTACGACTACTACAGCTATAGCTACTACTACTACTTCTCCCATGACTACTACTGCTACAACTACTACTGCTGCTGCTACTACTACTTTTACTTCTACCACTACTACTACTAGAGCTACTATTGCTACTGCTATTGCTACTACTACTCCTCCAACTACAACTACTTTTTCTACTACTACTGCTACTGCTGTTGCTACTGGTAGTACTACTATTACTACTTTTAGTACTATAATTGCAACTAGCACTACTGCTGCTACTACTAATACTGCTACTACTAGTGCTAACACTATTGCTGCTACTACTGTTACTACTGCTACGAATACTACTATTACTACTTCTACTACTACTATGTCTACCACTACTGCTACTACTGCTACAGTAACTATTGCTACCACTATTGCTATTTCTACCACAACAACTGCTACTGCTACTACTGCCCCTACTCTACTACTACTGCTCATATTACTACTATGGCTACTATAGCTACTATTGCTCATACTCCTACTGCTACTACTGCTACTACTACTAGTACTACTACTTATACTACTTCTCTACAACAATAACTACTACTACTAATGCTAAAACCACGACTAGCACAACAACAACTACTACTACCATTGCTACTACTGCCACAATGACTACCAAGTGTACTATGACTACTACTTATGCGGTGACTGCTAGCACTATTGCTGCCAATGACTGCTACTAATACTGTTGCTGCAACAAATACTACTGTTGCTGCTACAAATACTATTATTACTACAACTGCTACTAGTATTGCTATTGCTACAACTGTAATTACTACTAATGCGACTACTACTGCTGCTGCCACTACTACAACGACTGCTGCTACTACTACTACTATCATAGCTACGAATTCTACTACTAGTACTACTAGGACAACAACAGCTATTACTACTACAACTACTGCTAGTGCTACCACTTCTACTACTATTACTACTGCTGCCACTACTACTGCTACTAGTACTCCTGCTACTACTCCTACTAATACTGCTACTTCTACTACTGCTGCTACTGCTACTACTACAACAACTACTACTATCCCTACTTTCGCTACTACAACTACTACTATTACTTCTCCAACTTCTACTACTACCACTACTACAATAGCTACTACTACTGCTACTGTTAGTGCAACTATCATTGCTACAATGCCCACTACTGTTCCAACAATCTCTACTACTATTACTTCTACTAGTATTAGAACTACTGCTACTTCTACTACTACTACTAGTTCCACTACTACTGCTCCTACTGCAACTTGCCCTACTTCTACTACTACCACTGCTTCTAGTACTACTACTAGTTCAATTGCTACTACGACTACTAGAACTATTACTACTACAATTGCTACTATGGCTACTACTACTACTATTACTACTGCTCCTGCTAACACTAATACTATTACTACTGTTGCTGTTGCTGCTATTACTAGCATGATTGCTACTACTACTACTATTAGTATAGCTACTATTACTACTAATGCTACGAGTGCTACTACAGTAGTTACTACTACTACTATTACTACTAGTACTAGTACTTCTGCTACTATTAATATAGCTGTTGCAACTGCTAGTCTAGCTACTACTATTACTAGTGCTACCCTAGCTACTATTGTTACTACTGCAGCTACCACTACTACTACCATCGCCACTGTTGCTCCAACGACTACTACTTATGCTACTACTGCTACTACTACTACTACCCCTCCTACTATTAAAACTACTGCGGCTACTACTACAACTGTAGCTACTACTCTACTTCTCCAACTATAACTACTACTGCTACTACTACTATTGCTATTAGTACTAGTACTGCTACTACTACGAACATTGCTACTACTATTGAAACTATTGTTATTACTACTATTATTGCTACTACTGATACAACTACCACTTCTACTACTAGTACTACTATGACTACAACAACCATGACAACAACAACAACAACTACCACTACTAGTGCTACCACTTCTACTACTAGTACTACTACTCCAGCTACTGCTCCTACTACCACTACTGCTACTGCAGCTGCTGCTACTACTACTACTAGTACTACTGCTACTGCTATAGCTATTGCTACTATAATTACTACTACTACTGTTACTACTCCTACTACTACCACAACTACTACTTTGCATATTATTGCTGCTATTGCTACAGCTACAACAGCTACTACTATTACTTTTCCAACTTCTACTACTACTGCTACTACTATAGCTACTACCATCTCTACTGCTACTACGACTACTACTGCTACAAAGGCTACCTTTACTACTACTGCAGCTGCTACTACTACTACTGCTACTACTATTACTTCCACTAGTATTAGAACTAGTACTACTTCGACTGCTACAGCATCACCTACTACTATTACCACTTATTGTACTATCACTGCTCCAACTGCAACTTGCCCTACTTTTGCTTCTACCACTACTTCCAGTACTGCCATTACAAGTACTACTATGGCTAGTATAATTGCAACTACTACTACTAGAAGTACTACTACTAAACTGCTACTACCGTTACTACTACTAGTAGTACTACTATTGCTCCTCCAACCATTACTACTATTACTACTACTGCTACTGCTATTAATGGTATAACTACTACTACTAATGTTGCTGCTACTACGGCTACTACTGCTACTAACGCTATGACTGCTACTATTGCTATTACTACTATCGCTACTGTTAATATTGCTATTATTTCTGTTGCCGCTACTACAACTACTAGAGATACTATCATTACTACTATAACAACTACTACTTCTACTATTAAAGTTGCAACTGCTACTACTATAATAACAACTACTACTCCTACTATAGCTACTACTATTGCTTCCCCAACTTCCACTACTACTACAAATACTACTATAGCCCCTACTACCACTACTACTACTCCTACTACTATGGCTGAAATGGCTACTACTACCACTACTACAACAGCTAGTACTGCTACTTCTGGTACCACTACTATTGTTGCAACTACTGCTACTACTTATTGCACTACTACAGCTCCTACTATAACTGGCACTACTTCTACTATTACCACTACTTCTAACACTACTACTACAAGCAATAATACTACTAGTACAACTGCTACTACTACCACTAGAACTAAAAATACTACAACTGCTACTTGGGCCACTACTACTACTGTACTACTGCTGCTCCAATAACTGCCACAGCTCCTGCTACTAGTACTATTATTACTACTAACACTACTACTACAATAGCAACTATCATTACCAGTATGACTACTACTACTACTACTGCTACTACGGCAACTACGACAAATAATGCAACGACTACTACTACAACTATTAGTACTACTAATATTACTACTACTACCACTCCTACTATTGCTACAGGTGCAATAAAAACCACAACTACTATTACTATTACTAGTGCTACTCTAACTACTATTATTACTACTGCAACTGCTCCTACTACTACTACCACTACAACTACTGCTACTGCTGCTGCTACTATTGTTACTACTACTTTTGCTACTATGACTACTACTACTACTATTGCTACAACTACTACTATGACTTCTCATGCTACTGCTACTACCGTTAATACAACTTCTACTACTACAACTTATGCCACTACAGCTGCTAATACTACTACTACTGCTACTACTACCACTATTATTATGGCTACTATTACTACTCCTGCAACTAATACTAGAACTACTCCAACAACTACTATTACTACAACTAGTGTTGTAGCTAGTACTACTACTACCACCACCACTACCACTACTCCTACCATTACTACTACTGCGACTCCTATCACTACTACTGCTGCTGCTGCTACTACAACTATTATTACAGATGCTACTACTATTACTACTACTATTGATACTACTACTACCACCACCAACAACACCACCATTGCTACTACTTCGGATAGTACTACTATGACCACTACTAATACTACTACTACTACTATTATTGCTGTTATTATATTACAACCATGATTGATACTACTACTTCTACTGCTATTTAAACTACTACAACAATAATAACTACCACTCCGAGTACTATAATAACTAATACTCCTACTACAATAACAACTACTGCTAGTTCTACTACTACTACTCTACTATGACTGCTACTACTACTACTACTCTGCTGCGACTACTACTACCACACCTATTACTATTGCACCTACTACTGCTCCTACTGCTACTCCGACTCCTACCCTAACTCCTACTGCTACAACTGCTACAATGTCTACTACTATTACTATTGCTGTTGCTACTGCTAGTACTACTACTACTAGTACAACTGCTTCTAGTATTACTACTGCAATTACTACTGCTACTACATCTTCCTCTTCTAGTGTTACTGTTACTGTTATTGCTACTATTGTAGCTACAACTACTACCACTATTACTACTATAACTAGTACTGTTGCTGCTACTGCTACTATTACTCCACTGCTATAGAAAAAACTACTACTCCAACTACTACTACTACTATTATTACTACTATTAGTGCTACTACTACTTCTACTCCTCCTAGTACAACTACTACTACACCTATTCCTACTACTATAACTACTAGTTCTCCTACTCCTACTCCTTCTACTACCCCTACTCCTATTCCTACTCCTACTACTACTACTACTACTACTACTACTACTACTACTACTACTACTACTCCTACTCCTACCCCTACTCTACTGCGACTACTGCTACCCTTGCTACAAGAACAATAACTACTACTGCTACTACTACTACTACTCCTACTACTATTATTACTACTACTACAATTATAAATACAACTACTCCTACTACTATTACTAGAAAGACGACTCTAACAACTACTACTATCACTACTGCTATAACTATTGGTACAACCACAACTGCTGCTGCTACTACTACTATTACTACAATAACAACATCATCTACTACTACTACTACTTCTACTACTACTACTACAACAACAATAACAACAATAACAACTACTACAACTACTGCTGCTACAACTACTACTACAACCACTACTGCTACTACTGTTGCTACTACTACTATTACAATTACAAGTACTCTTACTACTACCATAAATACAACTACTACTACTCTTACTACTACTATTACTACTCCTTCTGCAACTACTGCTATAGCTACTATAACTAGTACTATGATAATAAATGCTACTACTAGTACAATAATGTCAATAACTGCTACTACTATTATTACTACTGCAGCCACTATTGTAGCTTCTACTATTACTATAAATACTAATTCTACTACTACTACTATGACCACCACTCCTGCAACTACTGCTTCTGCAATTATTCATGATACTACTACTACTATGAATAACTACTACTACAACTACCACCACTACTACTATTGCTACTACTAATTCTATTACTACTACTACAACTACTACTTCTACTACACCTACACTACTACTACTACTATAACTACTACTCTTGCTAATTCTATGCCCACAACTATTACCATTACTACTACCCTGGCAATAGCAACAGCAGTATAGTAGTAGTAGCAATAATAGTAGTCATAATTATTATTGTAAGAGGAGCAATAGAAGTAGTAGGAGTAGTTGTAGTGTAATAGCAGCAATAGAAGTAGTAGTAGTAGTGGTAGTGGTGGTGGTAGTAGTAGTAATAGTAGTAGCAGTAGTTATGGTGGTGGTGGTGGTAGTAATAGTAGTAATAGTAGTTGTTATAATAGTCAAAGTAGTAGGAGTAGTAGAAGAAGTAGTAGCAGCAGTAGTAGTAGTAGTAGTTATAGTAGTAGCAATGGTTGTTGTTGTAGCAGCAGCAGCAGCCGTCATACTAGTAGTACTAGTAGTAATAGTAGTTAAGGCAATAGTAGTAGTAGGCACAGCAACCGTAGTAGTAGTCAATGTAGTGGTAGTAGTAGCAATAGTTGTAGTTGTAGTAGTAGTTATAGTTGTAGTAGGAATTGGTTTAGGAGTAGGAGTAGTAGTGTTAGTAATAGTAGTTGTAGTGGTGGTAGGAGTAGTAGGAGTGGTAGTAGTAATAGTAGAAGTAGCTGTAGCCACAGTGAAAGTAGAAGTAGTAGTAGTGGGAGTAGTAGTTGGAGTAGTAGCAGCAGTAGTACTAGTCATATTAGTAGTAGCAGCATCAATAATAGTAGCACTAATAGTCGTAGTAGTTGTAGTGTTAGAAGTAGTAGTAGCAGTAGTTGTAGTATTAGTGACAATAGTAATAATAGGAGTAGTTATCATCCGAGTAGCAATCGTAATAGTTGCAGTAGCAGTCACAGTAGTAGTATTGGTAGTAGTGGTAGTAGCAACGGTAATAGGAGTAGTAGTAGAAATGGCACCAGTAGTAGTAGTAGTAGTATTTGTTGTAGTTGTAGTGGTGCTAGTAGCAGTAGTGGAAGTAGTGGTAGTAGTAGCAACAATAGTAGTAGTAGTAGTAGTAGCAGTTGCAGCAGTAGGAGAAGAAGTAAGTATAGTAGCAACAGCAAAAGTAGTAGCAGTAGTAGTAGCAGTTGCAGCAGTAGGAGAAGAAGCAGGTATAGTAGTAGGAGTAGCGGTAGCAGCAATAGTAGTAGCTATAGCAATAGCAACGGTAGTATATTAGCAGTAGCAATAATCGTAGTAGTAGTAGTTGTTGTTGTAGTAGTAGTTGTAGTACATACGGTATTAGTAGTCATAGTAGTAGTAGCAACAGTAGTATTAGTAGTAGCAGCTGTAGCAGTGGTGCTAGTAATAGTCGCAGGTGTAGTTGTAGTTGTAGTAGTAGTAGCAGCAGCATCTACAACAGTAGTAGTAGTTATTGTTGTTGTAGTAGTAGTGGTAATAACAGTAGTAGTAGCAGCAGTAGTAGTAGAAGCTATAGTTGTAATATTAGTAGGAGTAGCAGTAGAAGTAGTAGAATTAGAAGAAATAGTAGTTTGAGAAGTAGTGGTGGTGACTGTGGTAGTAGAAGAAGTAGTAGTAGTAGCAGGAGCAGTTGTAGTAGAGACTTGTAGTATAGTAGCAGTAGCAAATAGTTGTGGGAGTAGTAGTAGTTGGAGCAGCATTAGTAGTACTTGTAATATTAGCAGTAGCTGGAGCAGCAATAGTGGTAGTAGTAGTTATATTAATAATAGCAGACGTTGTAACAATGGTAGCAGTCATTGTAATAGTATTAGAAGTAGTAGTAGTAGCAGTCGTAGATGTAGAAGTAGAAGTTGTACTAGTATTTGTAGTAGAACTCGTGGTAGAAGTAGTAGTAGAAGTATTATTTATTGTTGTAGTAGTAGTATTATCAGCAGTAGTGGTATTTTTTATTGCAGTAGTAGTACTAGTTGTAGCAGTTTTAGTAGTATTATAAGTAGAAGTACTAGTAGTAGAAGTTGTAGTAGCAGTAGTAGTAGAAGTTGCAATAGAAGTGGTGGTAGTAGTTATAGCAGTAGTAGGCTTAGTAGCTGTGGTAGTTGTAGTAGTAGTAGTCTTAGCGATAGTAGCAATAGTTGTAGTTGTAGTAGTAGTTATTGTATTACTAGTAGAAGTAGTATTAGTGGTGGTGGTGGTAGTAGTAATACTCGAACTAGTAGTAGTAGTTGTAGCAGAAGTATTTCTAGTTGGAGTAGCAGTTTGTAGTAGTAGAACAACAGTAATAGCGGTATTAGTAGTAGTAATAGTAGTAGTAGCAGTAGTTATTGTTGTTGTAGTAGCCGTGATAGTAGTGATAGTAGTAGTTAGAATAGTAGTAGTAGTAGTAGTAGTACTAGTTGGAGTATTGGTAGTGGCAGTAGCAGTTGTACTAGTAGTAGTTGAAGTAGTAGTAGAAGAAGAAATATTAGGAGTTGTAGTTGGAATAGGATTTGGAGTTGTGGTAGTGGTAGTAGTAGCAGCAGTAGTAATAATAGCCATAGTGGTAGTTGTAGTAGTATTGGTAGTAGTAGGATTAACAGTAGCAGTGATAGGAGTTGTAGTAGAAATTGCACCAGTAGCAGTAGTAGCAATAGTTGTTGTAGTAATAATGGCAGTAGTGGAAGTAGCATTAGTTGTAGTACTAATAGTTTTGGTAGTAGTTGTTATAGTAGTAGAAGTAGTAATAGTAGCAGGAGATGCAGTAGTAGTTATAGCAGTTGCAAAAGTAAGAGAAGAAGTAGGTATAGTAGTAGTAGTAGTGGTAGAGGTGACAGTAGGACCAACAGCAATAACAACAGTAGTAGTATTATCAGTTGCGGTAATAGTAGTAGTAGTATTAATAGGAGTAGCAGTAGTAATAGTAGCAGCAGCAGCAATAGTAGTAGTAGTGGAAGTAGTATTAGTAGCAATCATATTAGTAGTAATAATAGTAGTAGTAGAAGCAGTATTAGTAACAATAGTAGTAGCAATAGTAGCAGCATTAGTATGAGTAGTATCGCGGTAGTAGTATCAGATATAGTACTAGTAGTAGCAACAGCAGTAGTAGTGCTAGTAGTAGTAGTAGTAATAGTAGTAGCAGTAGCAGCAGCAGAAGTAGTAGTAGTCGTTGTAGTAGTAGTAGCAGCTACTGCAACATCAGTAGTAGTAGTTGTAGTTGTAGTTCTAGTAGTAATAACAATAGCAGCAAAAGTAGTTGTGCAGTATTTGTGATAGTAGTTTTCGTAAAAGTAGTAGTACCAGTAGTAGTTGGAGACGTAGTCATAGGAGAAGTAGTAGTAACACTAATATTAGTAGAAGGAGTAGTAGTAGTGGTGGTGGTGGTGGTAGTAGTAGTATTAGTAGTAGTTTTTGTTGTGGTGGTGGTAGTATGTGTAATAGTAGTAGTAGTAGAAGAAGAAGTCGTAGTAGGAGTAGTAGTAGTAGCAGCAGCAGTAGCAACAGTAGTAGCAGGAGTGTTAGGAGTTGTAGCAGTAGTAGGAGTAGTAGTAGTAGTCATAGTACTAGTAGCAGTTAGAGTCATAGGAGTGTTAGGATTAGTTGTCGTATTAGTAGCAACAGCAACAATAATAGTAGTAGGAGTTGTAGTGGCAGTTGGTGTAGGAGTAGGAGTAGTAGTAAGAGTAGTAGTAGTGTTAGTATTAGTAGTAGTATAAGTAGTAGGAGGAGAAGTAGTGGTAGCAATTGTACTAGTAGTAGAAAAATTAGTAGTAGTAATATTAGTAGTAGTAGTATTAATATTATTATTAGTAGTAGTGGTAGTAGTATTAGCTGTAGAAGTAGTAGTAGTAGAAGTAGGAGCTGCAGGAGTAGCAATAGTAGTAGTAGTTAAAGTAGTAGTACGAGTTGTAGTAGTAGTATTTGTAGTAGTAGAAATCGTGGTAGTAGTAGCAGTACTTCTGAAAGTAGTAGTTGTTATAGAAGTAGTACAAGGTGTAGTTCTTGTAGTAATAGTAGTAAGAGTTGTTGTATAGTAGTAGTATTAGTAGTAGTAGTTGTAGTTGTAGGAGGAGTTGGAGTACGAGTAGTAATTGGAGTATTAGTAGATGTAGGAGTTAAAGTAGCAGTAGCAGTTGGAGTAGGAGTCATAGTAGCAGTAGTAGTATTAGTAGGAGGAGTAATAGTTGTCGCAGTAAGAGGAGTAGGAGTAGGGATAGTAGTAGTTGTTGCAACAATAGTACTAGTGTAGTAGTAGCAGCAATCGCAACAGCAGCAGTAGTTAAAATTATAGTAGTATTACTAGCAGTTGTACTAGTAGTAATGTAGTTATAGTCTTAATAGTAGTAGTACTAGTAGTAGTAATAGTAGTAGTAGTGGCAGTAGTTGTTGTCGTTGTTATTATTGTAGTGCTAGTAGGAGTAGGAGTGGTAGTAGTAATAGTTATTATTGTTGTTGTTGTTATTATTGCAGTAGGAGTAGCAGTTGTCATAGTAGTCTTGCTAGTAGTAGTATTTGGAGTAATTGTTGCAGTAGGAGTAGCAGTAGTAGTAGGAATAGTCGTAATAGTAAACAAATAGTAGTAGTAGTTGGAGTAGTAGTAGTAGGAGGAGTGGAAGTAGCGGTAGTAATAGTAGTAGTAGTTGTAGTAGTAATACCTGTAGTAGTAGAATTAGTAGTAGTTGCAATTCTACGAGTAGTAGAAGTAGTAGCAGTAGCTGTAGTAGCAGCAGCAGTTGTAGTAGTAGTAGTACAACAGTAGTTGTAGTAGTAGTAGCATTAATAGTAGTAGTAGTAGATGTTGGAGTAGTGGTAGTAGTGGTAGTAGTAGCAGTAGGAGTTGGAGTAGGAGTAGTAGTAGCAGTAGTAGAAGTAGTTGTAGAAGCAGCAGCAGCAATAGAAGTAGTAGTATCGGTAGTAGTCATAGTAGTAGCAGAAGTAGTAGCAGTAGTAGTACTAGTATCAACAACAGCAACAGTAGTAGTAATAGTGGTAGTAGTATTAGTACTAGTAGTAATTGGTGTAGTAGTAGTTGTAGTAGTAGTAGTAATAGTAGCATTAGTAGTAGCCATAGTAGTAGTAGTTTTAGAAGTAGTAGTAGCAGCAATATTACTAGTAGTGGCAGTAGAAGTAGAAGTAGTAGTAGCAGCAGCAGTAGCAGTAGTAGCTGTAGTAGTCTGATAAGTAGTGGCAATAGTAGTAGTTGTTGTAGCAGTTGAAGAGGTAGTAGCAATATTAGCAGTATTAAATGTGGTTGTAGTAGTGTAGTTGTAGCCACAACAGTAGTAGCAATAGTCAAAACAGTAGTATTAGTTGCAACAGTAACTGTACCATAGTAGCAATAATAGTAGTAGTAGGAGTAGCAGCAGTAGTAGTAATAGTAGTTGTTGTAATCATACTAGTAGTAGCTGTAGTTTTAGTAGTAGTAGTATTTGAAATATTAGGTGTAGTAGTCAGAGTAGGTGCAAGAGTAGGAGTAGTACTGGTAGTATTAGTGGTAGTATTTCTAGTAGTAGTAGTTGCAGTGTTCGTACGAGTAGTAGTAGTTGTTGCAGAAGTGATAGCCACGGTAGTAGTAATGGTAGTAGTAATAGTAGAAGCAGTAGTAGCAGAAGTAGCGGTAGTTGTTGGAGTAGCAGAAGTAGCAAGAGTAGTAGGAGGAATAGTTGCATTAGTAGTGGTAGCTATAGTAGTAGTAGGAGCAGCAAAAGTAGGAGTAACAACAGTAGCAATAGGAGTAGCAGTAGCAGCAGTAGCAGTTGTTGGAGCAGTATTAGTAGTAGTTGTAGTAGTAGTTGTTGTAGTCGTAGTGGTAGCAGTAGTTGCAGTAGTAGTTGAAGCAACTATAGTAGTAGAAGTAGTAGTAGCAGATATAGTAGTGGCAGTATTCGTAGTAAGAGTAGTAGTTGAAGGAGTTGTAGTAGTAGTAGCAGCAATAGAAGTAGGAGTAGTAGTTGTAGTAGTTGTAGTAGAAGTATTAGTAGTAGCACTAGCAGCAGGGGTATCATTGGTAAAAATAGTAGTAGTAGTAGTAGTATTGGTGGTAGGAATAGTAGTAGCAATAGTTGTAGTTGAAGTATTTGAAGGAGTCTCAGATGTAGTAGTTGTAGCAACAATAATAGGTATAGTTGTAGGAGTACTAGTACTAGTTTGAGCAGCAGTAGTAGTATTTGTAGAAGTAGAAGCAGTAGTAGTAGTAGCAGAAGGTGCAATAGGAGTAGAAGTAGTAGTAATAGGAGTAGTAGCATTAGTACTCATACCAATAGAAGAGCAGTAGCATCAGTAGTAGCAGCAGCAGCAGTAATAGTAGTCATAGTAAGAGTAGCCAAAGGAGTAGTAGTAGCAGCACTAGTAGCAGTTGTAGTAGTAGCGGTAGTAGTCAAAGCTATAGCGAAAGTGGTAGTAGCAGTATTAATACCAATAGTCATAGTAAAAGGAGAAGTACTACTAGTAGTAGTTGCAGTAGCAGAAGAGGCAACAATAGTAGTTGTAGTAGTAGTGGGAGCAGAACTAGTTAAAGTAGTATTAACATAAATAGTTGCGGTAGTTGAAGTAGTTGTAGCATTATTGTAGCAGTAGTATTACTAGTACTACTAGTAGTTGGAGCAGTAGTGGAAGGAGCAACAGTTGCAGTAGTAGCAGCAGCAGCAGCAGTAGTAATACTAGTAGAGGAAGTTGTAATCGTAGCAGTAGTAGTAGTTATGAAAATAATTATAGTTGTTGTAGTAGGAGAAGTTGTAGTAGTAATAGATGTTGTAGTAGTAGTTGTTGTTGTTGTAGTAGTAGTAGTTGTTGTTGTAGTAGTAGTAGTTGCTGTAGTAGTAGTAATAGTAGTAGTAGTAGTAGTTTTAGTAGCATGTGTAGCAGTAGTAGTAGTTATAGTAGTAGTAGCAGTAGTCATCGTAGTTGTAGTAGTAGAAGCAGTAGTAGCAGTAGTTGTAGAAGAAGAAGAAGAAGTAGTAGTAGTAGTAGTATTAGTAGTAGTGGTGGTAGTAGCAGTAGTAGGCGTACTAATACTAGTACTAGTTGTTGAAATAGCAGCAGCAACAACAATAAGAGTACTAGAAGTAATACTAGTTGTTGTTGTTATCGTAGAAGAATAGAAGTAGTAGTACTAGTAGTAGTGGAAGTAGTAGTAGTAGTAGGAGAGGCAAGAGTAGCATCTGCATAAGCAATAGTATAATTAGTAGTGGTAGTCATAGTAGTAGTAGGAGTAGCAACTATTGTAATAGTAGGAGTAGGAGTAGGAGTAGCAGTCAGTAGCAACTATTGTAATAGTAGGAGTAGGAGTAGGAGTAGGAGTAGTAGTCGGTGTAATAGTTGTGTTGGTAGTAATAGTTGCAGCAATAGTATTAATAGCAGTAGTAGTAATAATAGTAGTAGTAGTAGAAGTAGTAGGAGGAGGAGGAGGAGGAGGAGAAGGAAGAGGAGTAGCAGCATTAATAGGAGTAGTAGTGGTTGTAATAGTAGTTATGGTAGCAGCAATAGTACATTTAGTAGTAGTATTAGAAGTTGTAGTAGTGGTAGGAGTGGCAAAAGAAGTAGTAGTGGCAGTAATAGCAGTAGTAGTAGTAGTAATATGAGTGTTAGGAATAGTGGTAGTAGTATTAGTAATAGTAGCAGTAGATATAGTAGTAGCTGTAGTAGTAATAGCTGCAGTAGTAGCACTAGAAGTAGTAGTCAAAGTTGAGGTAGTAGTAGTCATAGTAGTAGTTGTAGTAGAAGTAGTCATAGTTGTGGTAGTTATAGAGGAAGTGGTGGTAGTAGTAGTACTAGCAGTAGTAGTAGTTGGAGTAGTAGTAGTAGCAGCAAGTGCACAAGTATTAGTAGTTGTTGTTGTTGTTGCTATCGTAGTAGTGGTATTAGTAGTAGTAATAGTTGGAGTAGGAGTAGTAGTAGTCACCGTAGTAGTAGTAAACACTTGTAGTAGTAGCAGTAGTAGTATCAGTAGTAATAATAGTAGTAGGAGCAGAAGCAGTAATCACAGTAGTAATAGTAATAATTGTGGTAGTAGCAACAGCAGTAGTAGAAGTAGTGATAATAGTAGGAGTAGAAGTGGTAATTGCAGTAGTAGTAGTAATAATAGTAGTAGCTGCAATAATAAGCAGCAGCCTCAATACTAGTAGTAGTAGTTTAAGTAGCTATAATAGTATGTGTATTAGTTGTAGTTTGTAATTGTAGTTGTAATAGCAGGAGTAGCAGCATTAGGAGTAGGAATAGTTATAATAGTAGTTGTAGTAGTAATTGTAGTAGTAGCAGTTGTAGTTGCAACAGGTGTTCCAGTTGTAGTAGTTATTGTTGTTGTTGCTGTGGAAGAAATATTAGTAGTCATAGTAGTAGTATTAGGAGTATTATGAGTAGTAGCAATAGCAGCAACCAGAGTACGATTAGTAGTAGTAGTAGGAGTAGGAGTGGGCATAAGGAGTTGTTGTAGCAGTAGGGGTAGTAGTTGTAGTGGCAATAGTAGTGGTAATAATAGTATTAGTAATAGTAGTAGTTGTTGTTCTTGTATTATCAGTAGCAGTAGTAGCAGTATGGTAGGTGTTGTGGTTGTAGAAGTAGTAGTAATTTTAGTAGCAGGAGTAGCTGTAGTAGTAGGAGTAGTAATGGTAGTAGGAGTACTAATAGTAGTAGTAGTAATAGTAGTAGTAGTAGCAGTAGTTGTAGTAGTAGTATTAATAGTTGTAGTAATTATTGTAGTAGTAGTCGAAGCAGTGGTAGAACGTGGTAGAAGTAGTAGTTGTAGTTGTAGTAGTAGTAGGAGGAGGAGGAGGAGGAGGAGGAGGAAGAAGAGTAGCAGCAGCAGTAGTAGAAGTAGTAGTGGTTGTAATAGTAGTTGTAGCAGTAGCACTAGTAGCAGTAGTAGTAGTATTAGTAGTCGTAGTAATTGTTGTAGTAGTGGTCGAAGCTGTGGTAGAAGTAGTAGTTGTACTTGTAGTAGTAGTAGTAGGAGGAGGAGGAGGAGGAGGAAGAAGAGTAGCAGCAGTAGTAGTAGAAGTAGTAGTGGTTGTAATAGTAGTTGTAGTAGTAGTAGTAGTAGTAGCACAAATAGTAGTAGTTGTAGAAGTGGTAGCAGTAATAGTAGTAGTAGAAGTAATAGTAGCAATGACAATAGTAGCAGTAGCAGCAGCAGTAGCAGTAGTTGTTGTTGTAATTCTAGCGATGGTAGTCATACTTGTAGTAGTAGTTGTAGTAGTAGTCATAGTAGTAGTAGTAGTAACAATAGTAGTTATTGTTGTTATTGTCGTTGTTGTTGTTGTAGTAGTAGTACTAGTAATAATAGTAGTTGTTGTTGTAGTAGGAGTAGTAACAACAGCAACAACAGCCACGACAGTAGTAGTAGTGGTAGTAGTCATAGCAATAGTAGCGGTACTAGTAGTACTAATAGCCACAACAGTACTCATAGTAGTTAAAGTAATAGTAGCTGTCGGAGTTATTATTGTAATAGTAGTAGTAGTTGTTGTTGTTGTTGTGGTGGTGGTGGTGGTAGTAGTACAAGAAGAAGAAGTAGTAGTAATAGTAGTAATAGGAGTAGGAGTATTAGTTTTAGTTATAGTAATTGAAACCTCAATAGTAGTAATAGTAGTAGTAGTTGAAGCAGTAGCAATAGTCATAGTTGTAGCAGCAGTAGTTGTTGTCGTGGTAGTAGTAGCAGTAGTAGAAGTTGTGTTAGCATTAGCAGTATTAGAGGAAGTAGAAGTAGTAGCAGCTAAAGTAGAAGTAGCATTAGCGGAAGTTATAGCAGCAGAAGTAGAAGTAGTAGAAGTAGTACGAATAATACTAGTGGCAGTAGCAGTAGTAGTGGTATTAGAAGCAGCAGCAGTAGTACTAGTATTAGCTGTCGTAGTAGTAGGTGTAGTAGTTGTTGCAGTAATCATAGTAGTAGTAGGAGTCGAAGTAGCAGTAGTAGTCGAGCAGTAGCAGTGGAGCAATAGTAGTAGTAGTCATAGTAGAAGTAGTTGTGGAGCTGTAGCAGTAGTAGTAGTAGTCGTAATACTAGTGGTGATAGTAGTAGCAGTAGTAGCAGTAGTAGCGGTAGTTGTAGTAATAGTAGCAGTAGAAGTAGTTGCAATAGTAGTAGTAGTAGCGATAGTGGAAGTAGTAGCAATAGTTGCAGTAGTGGCAATCGTAACAGTAGGAGCAGCAATAGCAGTTGAAGTAGTGGTAGTATTTGTGGTGGTCCAGGTAGTAGTTGTTGGAGAAGTAGTATTAGTAATAGTAGTAGCAATAGTAGTAGCAACAGCAGTAGCAGAAGCAGCAGCAATAGTAGTAGTAGTTGTTGTAGCAATAGTAGAAAAAGTAATTATAGTAGTAGCAGTAGTACCAATAGTAGTAATAGAAATAGTAGTAGCAGATATTGCAGTAGTACTAGTAGCAGTAATTGGGGTAATTGTACCATTTGTAGCTACAATAGTAGTAGTTGTTGTTGAAGTTCCAATAGTATTATTAGGAGTAGTAGTAGAAGCTGTAATAGTAAGTTAAGTAGTAGTCGTAATAGCAGCAGCAGCTCTAGTAGTTATTATAATAGTAGTAGTAGGAGGAGCTGTAGTCACATTAGTAGCAGTAGTAGCATTAGTATTAGTAGTAGTAGTAGTTGTAGCACTAGAATTAGTAGTAGTAGAAGTTGTAGTATAATAATAGCAGCAGTAGTAGCAATAATAGGAGTAGTAGTCATAGTGGTAGGAGGAGTAGTTATACTAGTATTAATAGTAGTAGCAATAGCACTACTGTTACTACCACTATAACTACAAGTACAACTACAAGTGCTACTTCTACTATTAATACTCCAGTGACTACTACTACTATGATTACTACTACTACTTCTACTGCTACTACAATGACTAACGCTACTACTGTTGCTTCCGCTGCTACCTCTACTACTACTACTACTGCAACCGCTACTAAACGACTACTACAACAACTACTACAAGCACTACTACTACTCAAACAACAACTACCATTACTACTACTAATACTACTACTTCAACAACTACTACTATTCCTACTACTACTACTACTACTACTACTACTATTGCTACTACTAGTACTCCTCCTGCTAGTACTTCTCCTCCTTCTACTACTACTACTTCCGCTATTATTGCTACTTCTACTTCTGCTATTGTTGCTACATCTACTAATACAACAATTGCTACTACTACAACTACTACTACTATGATTATTACTGATGCTACTGCTGCTGCTACTATAATTGCTACAACTAGTCCTTTTACTGCTCTTACTACTGCGACCACTACTACTATTTCTAATACTACTTCTAATGCTACTACTGCTACTACTAGTACTACTACTATCTCTACTACTACAACAATTACTACTATTAGTACTACTAATACTACTACTACTACAACTACTACTAATATAACTACTCCTATGATGACTACTACTACTACTACGCCTGCTACTGCTGCTGCTGGTACTGCTACTACTAGTCCTATTACTACTACTGTTACTGCTACTGCTACTACCAATACCACAACTGCTACTATTATTTCTACTACTACTACTACTATTACTTCTACTATGACTACTACTACTACTGCAATAGCAATGGCTACTACTATTAGTACTAGTACTACTACTTATATTGCAGTAAATACAGCTACTACGGCTGATACTACTACAACAACTTCTACTACAACTAGTACAACTACTACTATTGCTATTATTATTGCTCCTACTACTAATACTATTGTTGCTGCTACTAATATGTCTACTTCTACTACTACTACTACTGATATTGCTAATACTATAGTTGCTGCTACTAATACTACTACTGTGACAACTACTATAGTTCCAACAATTGTGACTACTTTAACTATGTTGCTACTTCTACTGCTACATCTGTTGCTATTACTTCTACTAGTACTATTACTGCTACTACTACAAATATTACTATTACCGCGATTGCTATCACCCTTACTATTACTACTGATACTACTACTTTAGCTCCAACAACTACTACTTCTACAATGTCTACTACTATTCCTACTACTATTGCAATTGCTACTGCTACTAGTACTCCTCGTCCTCCTCCTCCTACAATTACTACTACCACTACTACTAGTACATCTACTACTACTAGTACTACTACATCTACTACTACTATGACTAGTACTACTACTACTTCTACTCTTGCAACAACCACTACTACTTCTACTTTTCGTGTTACTACTACTTCTACCTCTCATGTTACTGCTTCTACTTTTGCTAATACTACCATTACTGCTACCATTACTACTGAAACTACAACTATTGTTAGTACTACTGCTGCAACTACTATGGCTGCAACATCAACAACTACTACTATGGCTACTACTAGTTCTACTGCTACTACAACAACTACTACTACTATTGTCCAACTGCTACCACTACAACCTATACTACTACTACTACTGCACAAAAACTACAATTACTACTATTGTTGTTGCTGCTACTACTACCACCACCACCACCACCACAACCACCACTACCACCACTACTACTACTCCTACTACTACACTACTACTACTATTGCTACTACTACTACTTCTACTTCTACTAATGCTACTTCAACAACAACAACTACTATTACTACTATGACTACTACGGTTACTACTGCTATGATTGCTACTAATACTACTACTACTATGTCAACTACTACAATTACTACTACTACAGCTAAGCTAAGACTACTACTGCCACTACTACTACAATAACTATTACCACAACTGCTACTGCAACTACTAGTATCACTATTGCAACTATGACTATTACAATATTATTACAACAACAACAACAACTACTACTACTACTACTATTACTACAGCTGCTACTACGCCAACTATGACTCCTACTACTACTTCTACTTCTGCAACTACTACTACTACTACTACAAATACTACTACTTCTACTCCAAGTACCACAGATACTCCTATTCCAATAGCACTACAACATTTACTACTAGTAGCAACAAAAGTAGTAGTGGCAGAGTAATAGCAGCAGCAGCAGCAGTAGTAGCAAGAGTAGTAGCAACAATAGTAGCAGTAGCAGTAGCAGTAGTAGTAGTTGCAGCAATAATAGTAGTTGTAGCAATAGTTGCTATAGCAGCAGTAGCTATAGTAGTAGTTGTAGTAGTAGTAGTAGTTTCTTTTGCAATGGTAAAAGTAGTAGTAGAAATAAGAGCAGTAGTAGAAGTAGTAGTAGTAGCAGTAGTAGTTGTTATTGTAGAAGTACTGACAACTATAGTAGTAGCCGCAAGATTCATAGTAGCAACAATAGTAGAAGTATCAACAGTGTCAGTAGTAGTAGCTGCTGTAGTAGCTGTAGGAGTTGTAGTTGTAGCGGTACTAGCAGTAGTAGCAGTAGGTGGAGTAGTAGTTGTAGCTAGTAGTAGGAGCAGTTGCAGCAGTAGTAGTAGCGATACTAGTAGAAGTAGTAGTAGTTGCGGTACTAGCAATAGTAGTGGTAGGATTTGTTATTGTTGTTGCAGTAATAGTACTAATAGTAGGAGAATTAGGAGTAGCAGAAATAGTTATAGAATCAATTATAGTAGTTGCAGTAGTAGTGGTAGTAGTTGTAGTAGTAGTAGTGGAAGTAGTAGCAGTAGTAGTTGTGTGGTAGTAGTAGTAGTAGCTATAGCAATAGTTGTTGCGATAGGAGTAGTAACAGTTGTTGTTGTTGTAGGAGTAGTAGCAGTAGTCAAACTTGTCGTAGTAGTGGCAGTCATAATTGGAGTAGCTATAGAAGTAGAAGTATTAGTAATAGTTATAGTAGTAGTAATTGTAGAAGTAATAGTAGTAGTAGTTGTTGTGGCAGTAGCAGTCATAGTAGTGGTGGTAGTAGTAGTTGTAGTAGTAGGTAGTAGTAGTGGTAGCTGTAGTAGCAGCAGCAGTAGTTGTTGTTGTTGGAGTAGTATATGTAGTAATAGTCGTAATAGTAGTAGTAATAGCAGTAGTAATAGTTGTAGGACTTGTAGTTGGAGTATTAGTTCTTGTAGTGGTTGAAGTAGTAGTAGTAGTGGTAGTAGGAATAGTAGTAGTAGTAGACAGAGTAGTAGAAGTAATAGTAGTTGTAGGAGTAGCACTATTTGTACTAGTTCTAATGGTAGTTGGAGTAATAGCAACGACATTAGCAGCGATAGAAGTAGTATTAGTAGTAATAGTAGAAGTAGCAGTAGCAGTAGTAATAGTAGGTGTAGTAGAAGTAGTAGATGTTGTAGTAGTAGTAGTAGTAGTAGTAGATACAATAGTAGTAGAAGAAGTAGTAGTAGTCATTCTAGTAGTAGTAGTAGTGTAGTAGTAGTAGCAGAAGTAGTAGTAGCAAAAGTGGTAGTAGCATTAGTAGTAGCAATAGTAACTGTTAGCAATAATAGTAGTCTTGGTTGTAGGAGTAGCAATAGTTGTAGTTTGTAATATTAGCAATAGTAGTAGTAGAATTAGTAATGATAGGAGTAGTAGTAGTTGTCATTTTTGTAGTAGTAGTAATAGTAGCAATTGTAGTAGTTATTGTAATAGCAGAAGTAATGGGAGTAGTAGCAGTAATTGTGGTAGTCATATTGGTAGTATTAGTAATGTTATTTGTAGTAGTAGTGGAAATAGTCGTAGTAGTTGTAGTAGTAGCATTAGTAGTAGGACTCGTACTAGTAGTGGGAGTAGTGGTAGGAGTAGTGTTAGAAGTAGTAGTACTAGTAATAGTAGTATTAGTTATTGTATAAATAGTAGTAGTTATAGTAGTAGAGGTAGTTGTGGTAGTAGTAGTGGTGGTGGTCGTAGTAGTAGAAGTGGTAGTAGTAGTGGTAGCAATAGTAAAAATAGTAGCGGTAGCGGTAGTAGAAATAGTAGTAATAGCAGCAGTAGTAGAAATAGTAGTCATAGTAGTAGTACTAGTAGGAGTGTTAGGAGGAGTAGTAGTAGTGCTAGTAGTAGGCATAGTACTAGTAGTAGTTGTAGTAGTAGTAGTTGTTGTAGTAGTAGTCGTAGCTATAGTAGTAGTTCCCATTGTAGTAGTAGGCATCGGTGGAGTAGGAGGAGAAGTAGTAGTAGTAGGTGGAGGATAGTAGTTATGATAGTAGTAGTAGAAGTTGTTCTAGCGAAAGTAGTAGTGGTGGTAGTTGCAATTGGAGTTGGAGTAGTGGTGGTTGTAGTAGCAGCAGCAGTAGTAGTAGTCATAGTAGTAATAGTAGTAGGAGTAGAAGTAGGAGTAGTAGTTGTTGTTATTGTCGTTATAGTAGTGACGGTATTAGTAGTAGAAGTCGTAGTAATAACGGTAGTAGTAGTACTAGTAGTAGTAGTAGTAGGAGTAGTCGTCATTGTAGCAGGAGTAGAAGTTGTTGTTGTTGTAGTAGTAGTAACAGTAGTAGTAGTAGCAGTGTAGTAATAGTAGCTGTGGCCGTAGGAGAAGTAGTGGTAGTAGTAGTTGTTGTTCTACCAGCTGTAGTAGTAGTGACAGTTGTTGTAGTTGTTATTGTTGTAGTAGTTGTTGTAGTAGTGGTCGTTGTCATGGTAGATGTAGTAGTAGTAGTAGTAGAAGGAGTAGGAGTTGGAGTAGGAGTAATTGTAGTTGTAGTAGTTGTAGTAGTAGTGCTACGATATTAGATGTAGCAACAGTTGCCATATTGGTGGTAGTATTAGTAGTTGTAGTTGTTGAAGTTGTGGCAGTAGTGCTTCTAGTCTCAGCAGCAGTAGTAGCAATAGTACTATTTGCAGTAGTATTACTAGTACAAGTTGCAGTAGATGTAGTAGTAGTAGTTCTCATTGTTGTTGTAGTGGCACTTGTAGTAGTAGGAGTACTAGTACTAGCAACAACAACAACAACAGTAGCAGTTGCAACAGTAGTAGTAATAGTAGTTGTACTACCAGCATTAGTAGTAGCAACAACAATAGCAGCAGTAGCAATAGTAGTAGTAGCGGTAGTGGCAACTATTGTAGTACTAGTAGCAATTGCAGTAGCAGTAGTTATAGTAGCAAGAGTGATAGAAGTAGTAATAGCCAGAGTAGTAGTTGAAGTATGAGTAGTCGTAATAGAAGTGGTAGTAGTAGCACTAGTAACAGCAACAAAAGTATTATTATAATAGAATAAGTAGTTGCAATCATTGTAGTAGCAGTTGTTGTTATAACAATAGCAGTAGGAATAGCAGTTGGAGTAGGAGTAGTAGTAGGAGTGAGAGTTGGAGTAGTAGTAGTAGTAGTGGTAGTGGTAGTTGTAGTAGCAGTAGAAGTAGTAGTAGTAGCAGTAGCAGTAGTTGTTATAGTAGTAGTTGTAGTAGGAGGAATAGTTGTTATCTTATTGTTGTAGTTGTAGTTGTAATAATATTAGTTATAGTGGTAATAGTAAAAGTAGTAGAAGAAGTAGTAGTAGTAGTAGCAGCAGCATCAGTAGGAGTAGTAGTAGCAGAAGGAGTTGTAGTAGACGTAGTACTAGCATTAGTAGCATTAGTAGTAGCAGTAGTAGTAGTAGTTGCAGTAGCAGTAGTAGAAGTAGTAGTTGTTGTAGTAGTATTTGTAGTAGTAGTAGTAGTTGAAGTAGTAGTAGAAGTAGTATTACTAGCAATCGTGGCAGCATTCGTAGTAGTCATTGTCGTTGTAGTACCAGTAGAAATAGCAGCAGTAGTAGAAGTAGTAGTAGTAATAATAGTAGTAGTCATTGTGTTAGTATTAGTAATTATAGTAGTGGTAGTTGTTGTTGTTGTTGTTGTACCAGCTGTTGTAGTAGTTGCAATAGTTGTAGTTGTTGTTGTAGTAGTGGTTGTAGTAGTAGTAGTAGTAGAGGTTTTAGTAGAAGTAGTTGTAGTCAGAGGAGTAGGAGTGGGAGCTGGAATAATCATAGTAGTAGTTGTTGTATTAGTAGTAGTAGTAGTAGTTGTCGCAGCAGTTGTGATAGTGGTAGTAGTATTAGTAGTAGTTGTAGTTGTTGTTGAAGTAGTTGTAGTTGTAGCAATAGCAGTAATTGAAGTAGTTGAACTTGTAGAGCTATGCTTCTAGTAGTAGTAGTAGTAGCTATTATTTTAGTAGCAATGGTTGTAGTGGTAGGAGCCATAGTACTAGAAGCAGCAATAGCAGTAACAGTAGCAGTAGTTGTAGTCGTAGTGGTACTAGCCGCAATAGTAGCAATAGCTGCAGTAGCCGCATGAGTAGTAGAAGTAGCAGTTGTAGCAGTTGCAATAGAAGTAGCAACCGTAGTAGTAGTATTAGTAGCTATAGTAATAGAAGTTGTAATAGTTATAGTAGTAGTTGTTGTAGTAGTAGCTGTAGTAATTCGAGTAGTAGTAGTACTTGTAGTAGTAGTAGTAGAAGTAGTGTTGCAGCTGAAGTAGTAGTTGCAGTAGTAGTAATAGTTGTTGTTGTTGTAGTAGTAGCATAAGGGTAGTAGTAGGGTACGAGTAGTAGTAGGATTAGGAGTTGGATTAAGAGTTAGTAGTATTAGTGTAGTAGCAGTGTTGTAGTAGTTGTCATAAGTTTGTCGTAGTAGTAGTGTGTACTACAATAGGCACTAGTAGTAGTAGCAGTAGTAGTTGTAGTAGTATTGGTAGTAGGAGTACTAGTAGTTGTTATTGTTATTATTGTAGTTGTAGTTGCAGTAGTATTAGTGGTGGTAATGGTAAAAGTAGCAGCAGCAGTAGTAGTAGTAGAAGTAGGAGTAGTAGGAGGAGGAGTTGTAGCAGTAGAAGAAGTAATAGTATTAGTAGTATTCATAGTAGTAGTAGTAGTAGTAGTAGTAGTAGTACTAGTAGTGGCAGTAGTTGTAGTAGTTGTTGCTATAGTAGTAGTAATTGTTGTTGTTGTAGTAGTAGTAGCAGTTGTAGTATGAGTGATGGTAGTAGTAGCAGCAGCATTAGTAGTAGCGATAGTAGCAGAAGTACTAATAGTAAAAATAGTTATTTTAGTGGTCATGGCTGCCCTCGTAACAGTGGTAGTAGTAGTAGTAATTTTTGTTGTTGTAGTAGTAGTTGTAGTAGTAGTTGTAGCATCAATAGTAGCAGCAGTCGCAACATCAGAACTTGTAGCAGTAGTAGTTGAGACATAGCAGTAGCAAAGGTAGTAATTTTAGTAGAAGATGTAGTAGTAGTAGTAGTCGTTATAGTAGAAATAGTAGTCCTAATCATAATAGTAGTAGTAGTAAAAGTAGTAGTAGTAGTAGCAGTAGTAGCAGAAGCAATTATAGTAGTCATAATAGTAGTAGTAGTAGGGCTAGTAGCAGTAGTAGCAATAGTAGTTGTAGTCGTAGTAGTGGTTGTTATAGTAGTAGTGGTGGTGGTAGTTGTATAACTAGCAGTATTAGTAGTAGCAGTGGTAGTAGTACAAGTAGCATTAGTATTAGTAGCAGTAGCAGTAGTTACAATAGCAGCAATAGTTGTCATAGTAGGGGTAGTAGTTGTAGTAATAGCAAAAGTTGTTGTTGTAGTAGAAGTAGTAGTTGCAGTAGTAGTCGCAGTAGGAGTAGTAGAAGCAGTCCTAGCAGTAGTAGTAGTCGAAGTAGTTGCAATAGTAGTAGTAGCTGTTGTAGCAGGAGTAGTAGTGGTTGTACTACGAGAAGTTTTAGTAGTTGTAGTAGTAGCAGTAGTAGTATTATTTGCAGTAATAGTTGTGGTTATTGGATAAGTAGTGGTATTAGTAGTATTACTTGTTATTGTAGGAGATGTAGTGATATTAGTAGTAGTAGCAGTAGTAGAAGTGAAGTAACATTAGCAGTAGTAGTAGTAGAGGTAGTAGTAGAAGTAGTAGTTGCAGTAGTTGTAGCAGTGGTAGTAGTTGTGGCAGTAGGAGGAGTAGAAGTTGTTGTTATAGTTGTTATTGTTGTAGCATCAATAGTTGCAATAGTAGTAGTGGTAGTACTAGTAGTGGAAGTAGTTGCTGTAATAGTAGTAGAAGTAGTAGCTATAGTATTAGTAGTAGTATGAGTAATAGTAGTAGTAGGAGTAGGAGTAGCACTAGTTGTAGTAGTAGTAGTTGTTGAAGTAGTAGTAGTAGTAGACAGAGTAGGAGTAGTAGGAGCAGTTTTAGTTATAGTAGTAGTAGAAGTAGTAGTAGTTGTAGTAGTAATAATAATCATAGTAGCTGTAATAGTAGTAGTAGGAGTAATAGTAGTAGAAGCTATAAAAGTCGTTGCTATAGTAGTGGCATAGTAGTAATAATATTTGTAGTATTAGTGTTAATACTAGCTATAGCATCACCAGTAGTTGTAGGAGCAGTAGTAGCAGCAATTATACGAGTAGTTGAAGTAGTAGTAGTAATAGTAGTAGCAGTTGTTGTTGTTGTTGTAGTAGTAGTAGTAGTAGTAGCAGTTCTAGTAGTAATAGTAGTAGAAGTAGTTAGAGTAGGGGTAGTCATAGTAGTAGGACTGGTAGAAGCAGTAAGAGCTGGAGTAGGAGATATAGTAGCTGTAGTAGTAGTAGTAGTAGTTGTTGTAGTAGTAATAGTAGTTGTAGGACCAGCAGCAGCAGTAGTAGTAACAGTAGTAGCTGCAGTAGCAATAACACCAACAATAGTTTTAATAGTATTTGTAGTAGTATTGGTAATAGGACTCGTACTACTAGCTGTAGGAGGAGGAGGAGGAGGAGGAGTAGTAGTAGTAGTCGTAGTATAAGTTGTAGTAGTGGAAGTAGTAGTAGTAGTTGTTGTTCCTTTTGTAGTAGTTGTAGCAGTACTAGTAGTACTAGTAGTAGTAGTAGCAGCAGCAGTACTAGTAGTACTAGTAGTAGTAGTAGTAGTAGCTGTAGCAATTGTAGTAGTAGTAATACTAGGAGTGTTTGGCATAGTAATATTAGTATGAGTAGTACTAGTTATTGTAGTAGTAGTAGTAGCAGTAGTAGAGGTAGTAGTTGTAGAGGTAGTAGTAGTCATAATAGTAGTACTAGTAGCAACAGTAGTAGTAGTAGTAGAGGTAGTAGTAGTTGGCGTAGTAGTCGCAAATGTCATAGGAGTATTAGGAGTTGTAGCAGTTGTAGGAGTGGAAGCAGTAATAGTAGGAGTAGTAATAGAAGTAGTAGCAGTCTTAGTATTAGTAGTAGTTGTTGTAGTAATTGTAGTAGTGTTAGTATTTATAGTAGTAGTACATATAGTAGTAGGGGTAGTAATAGTAGAAATTGTACTTGTAGCAAAAGGGGTAGTAGTAATAGTATTACTAGTAGTAGTTGTTGTTGTTGTGGCAGTAGAAGTAGTAGTAGTAGAAATAGTAGTAGTAGGAGTTGGAGTAGGGGTAGTAGTTGGAGTAATAGTAGAAGTAGCAGGAGTAGTAGTAGTAGCAGTAGGTCTAAGGGTAGGAGTGGTAGTAGGAGTTGTAGGAGTTGGTGTAGGAGTAGAAGTAGTTGTAGGAGTAGCAGTTGTAGTATTAGTAGTGTTAGTATTAGCAGTAGTTGTACCAAGAGTAGTAGGAGTAGTAGTAGCAATTGTTCTAGTAGTAGAAGTAGTAGTAGTAGTAGTGGCCGAAGTAGTAGAAAATGTAGTAGTAATTGTTTTGGCAGCTACAGTAGTGGTAGTAGCAGTAGAAGTAGCAACAGTAGCAACTGTGGCAGTAGTTGTTGTTGTTATTGCAGTAGCAGCAGCAGCAGCAGCAGTAGAAGTAGTAGTAGTTGTTGTTGTTGTTGTCGTCATCATCGTAATAGTAGTAGCAGAAGAAGTAATGGTGGCAGTTGTAGTCGTAGTAGTAGTTGTTATAGAAGTAATTGTAGAAGTTGCAATAGTAGATGCTTTAGTAGTCATAATAGCAGTAGTTATCGTAGTAGTAGTAGCTGTATTAGCAGTATCAATAGCAGTAGTCGTAGTAATAATTGCATTTGTAGTAGTAGTAGTAGTATTAATAGTAGTAGTTTTAGTAGTGGTAGTAGTGGTAGTAGTTATGGTAGTAGGAGGAGTAGAACTTCTTCTTGTTGTTGTTGTTGTTGTTGTAGCATTAGAAGTAGTAGTAGTAGTGGTAGTTGTTATTGTAATTGTAGAAGTAGTAGTAGCCATAGTATTAGTTGCAATACAAGTAGTAGTACTAGGTAGTAATAGTAGTAGCAACAGTAGTAGCAGCGGTAGTAGCAGTAGTACTAGTTGAAGTAGTAGTAGTAGAAATAGTAGTAGCAGTAGTAGTAGTCGCAGTAGGAGTAGTAGGAGAAGTTTTAGTAATAGTAGTAGTAGAAGTAGTAGTAGTTGTAGTAGTAATAATAATCGTAGTAGCTATAATAGGAGTAGTAGAAGTAATAGTAGTAGAAGCTATAAGAGTCGTTGTTGTAGTAGTAGTTTTAGTAGTAGTAATATTTCTACTAGTAGTGTTAGTATTAGCTGTAGCAGCACCAGTAGTTGTAGGAGTTGTAGTAACAATAATTGTATAAGTAGTAGAAGTTGTAGTAGCAATAGTTGTAGTAGTTGTTGTTGTAGTAGTAGTAGTAGTTCTCATAGTAATAGTAGTAGAAGTAGTTGGAGTTGGGGTAGTAGTAGTAGTACGAGTGGTAGAAGCGGTAGGAGTTGTAGTAGGAATAGTAGTAGAAGTAGTAGCAGCAATAGTTGTGGTTCTAGTAGTAGCAGTATCAGTAATAATAGTTGTAGGACCAGTAGCAGCAGCAGCAGTAGGAGCAGGAACAACACTAATAGTAGTTGTAGTAGTATTTGTATCAGTATAAATTGTTGTTGTAGTTATAGTGGTAATAGGACCCGGGCTAGTAGCAGTAGGAGTAGTATTTTTAGTAGTAGTAGTTGTTGTTGTTGTTGTAGTTATTTGTATAGTAGTAGCAGTAGTAGCAATACTTGTAATATTAGTATTAATAGTGATAATAACAGTAGTAGTAGTATTAGTTATTGTTGTTGTTGTTGTTGTAGTAGTAGTAGGAGTTGGACTAGGAGTCGCACTAGATGTTGTAGTAGTAGTTGGAGGAGGAGTAGTAGTAGCAGTAGCAGTAGGAGTAGTAGTAGTAGTATAGTAGTAGTAGTAGCAGTAGTAGTAGGCATAGTAGTAGCAGCAGCAGTAGCATCAAAAGTAGAACCAATAGAAGTCATAGTACTATTCATAGTAGTAGTAGTTGCAAAGGTGGAAGGAGAAGTAGTACAAGTAGTTGTACTAATGATAATGTAGTAGTAGTCTTAGTTGAAGTAGTAGTTGTTGTAGTAGTAGTTGTAGTTGTAGAAGTAGTATTAGTTGTTGTAGTAATAATAGTAGTAGTAGTAGTAGTTGTTGTTGTTATAGTAGTAGTAGTAGCAATAGTAGAAGTTGTTGTAGTAGTTGTAGTAGTAGGTGTGTTTGGCATAGTTTTATTAGTAGGAGGAGGAGGAGGAGGAGAAGGAGGAGTAGTAGTAGGAGCAGTAGTAGCAATAGGAGTAGTCATAATAGTAGTAGTAGTAGCAGTAGTAGTATTAATAGTAGTAGTAGTAGCAACAAGAGTAGTAGTTGTTGTTGTGGTTATTGGCGTAGTAGTCATAAAAGTTGTAGAAGTGTTAGGAGTAATAGTAGTAGTTGGAGTAGCAGTAGTAATAGTAATAGTAGCAGCAGAAGTAGTAGGAGTCTTAGTATTAGTAGTAGTTGTTATAGTAGTTGTAGTAGTGTTAGTTTTAGTAGTAGCAGTTCTTGTAGTACTTGGGGTAAAATAGTAGACATTGTACTAGTAGCAGAAATGGTTGTAGTACTAGTATTACTACTAGTAGTTGTTGTTGAGGTAGTAGAAGTAGTAATAGTAGCAATAGTAGTAGTAGGAATTGGAGTAGGAGTGGTAGTTGTAGCAGCAGTACAAGTAGTAGAAGTAGTAGCAATAGCAATAGGTTTACGGGTAGGAGCAGTAGGAGATGTGGTAGGAGTTGGTGTAGGAGTAGGAGTAGCAGTAGTTGTAGTAGTAATGTTAGTATTAGCAGTAGTTGTACCAGTAGTAGTAGGAGTAGTAGTAGTAGTAATTGTAGTAGCAGTAGAAGTAGTAGTAGTAGTAGTAGTAGTGGCTGAAGAAGTTGAAAATGTAGTAGTAATTGTTGTGGTAGCTGCAGTAGTGGTAGTAGTAGTTGTATTAGTAGCAGTAGAAGCAGCAGTAGTAGCAACTATGGCAGTAGTAGTTTTTGTTATTGTAGCAGTAGCAGCAGTAGCAATAGCAAGAGGAGTAGTAGTAGTAGTAGTTGTTGTTGTTGTTGTCGTAATAGTAGTAGAAGTAGTAGTGGTTATAGTTGAAGTTGTAGTAGTAGTAGTTGTAGTAGAAGTAAGAGTAGAAGTTTTAGTAGTAGGAGCTTTAGTAGTCGTAGTAGTAGTTAGAGTAGTAGTCATAGTAGTAGTAGTAGCAATTGTAGTATTAGCAGTAGCATCTGCAGTAGTCGTAGCAATAATTGCATTAGTAGCAGTAGTTCGAGGAGTAGTAGTAGTAGCAGCAGTAGTACTAGTAGAATTAGTGGTAGAAGTTGTTGTTGTTGTATTTGTAGTTGTAGTAGTAGGAGCAGCAGCGGTAGTAGTAGTAGCTGCAATTGTAGTAGTAGTAGTAGAAAATTTAGTAGTAGTAGCAGCAGCAGCAGTAGTTGTAGGGGAAGTAAAAGTTGTTTTAGTTGTAGCAGTAGTAGTGGTGGTAGTAGGAGTCATAGCAGTATTAATTCTGGTAGCAGTAGCACAAGTAGTGGTAGAAGTTGTAGTTGCGGTAGTAGTAATCGTATTAGCAGTAGTAGTGGCATCAGCAGTGGTGGTAGTAGTCATAGCAGTTGTAGTAGCAGTAGTAGTGATAAAGGTAGTAGTAGCAGTGGTGGTAGTAGTAGGAGCAGTAGTAGTAGCAATAGTCATTGTAGTAGAACTAATAGAAGTAGTAGCAGCAGTAGTGGTAGAAGTAGTAGAAGTATTAATAGCAGTAGTAATAGGAGCAAAAGTAGTAGTAGTAGTATTAGAAGTAGTTCATGTTGAATCAGCAGTAGTAGTAGTCGTACAATTAGTAGAAGTTAAAATAACACAAGTAGCAGCAGCAGCAGTTGTTGTAGCAGAAATAGCAGCAGCAACAGTAGTAATAGAAGCAGTAGCACTATAGCAACAATAGTTGTAGTAGCGATAAGAGTAGTAGTCGGAGAACTAGAGCAGTACTAGCACTAGTTGCAATAGTGCAACGACAGTAGCAGTAGTAGAAAAATTAGTAGCAGTAGTACTAGTAGTATCGATAGCCAGATTAGTAGTTGTCGTAGTAGTAGCAGTAGTATTAGTTGTAGGTGTATCGTTGTAATGGTAGGAGCAGTAATAGTAGCAGTAGTAGCTACTATACCAGCTGTAGCATTAGTTATAGTTATAATAGTAGTAGTAGCAGTAGCGATAGTAGTGGGAGAAGTGTTAGTAGTAGCAGTAGTAGTTGCGGTAACGATAGTAGTGGGAGAAGTATTAGTAGTAGCAGTAATAGTAGTAGTTCTTGTAGTAGTAGTAGTCATAGTAATAGTTGTAGAAGGAGTAGTAGTTGTACTAGTAGTAGTTGTTGTTGTTGTAACATGAGTAGTAGAAGAAATAGTAGTAGTAGCAGTAGCAGTAGCAATAGTAGTAGTAGTAATAGTAGTAGTAGTAGTAGCATTAGTACTAGTAGCATTAGTACTAGTCGTAGTAGTAGTAATTGCATTAGTTGTAGTAGTAGCCAGAGCTATAGTAGTAGTAGATGTCGTAGTAGTAGAAGTAGCAGAAATAGAAATAATAGTAATAGTAGTTGGAATTTTAGTTCTTGCTATAGTAGTATTAGTGTTAGTAGTAGTAGTAGTAGCAGAAGGAGGAGTAGTAGTAATAGCAATCCTAGTAGTAATAGTAGTACTAGTAGTAGTAGTCGTAGTAGTAGTCAAAATGGGAGTTGTAGTACGAATTAGTCTAGGAGAATGGGTAAAAGTAGGTGTAGTATTAAGAGTAGTAGTAGCAGCAGCAATTGTAGTGGTAGTATCTATAGTAGCTATAGTAGTAGTAGTAGTACCCGTTGTAGCAGGAATAATAGTTGTAGTAATAGTAGAAGCAGTAGTACTAGCTGTAGTAGCATTAGCAGCAATAGTCTTCATACTAGTAGTAGAAGTATTAGTAGTAGTAGCAACAACGGTAGTAGTAGTAGTAGCAGCAGCAATAATAGTGGCAGAAGTAGTAGTAGTTGTAGTATTTGTAGTGGTCATAGTCTTGTTATTATTAGTAGTAGTAGTATTGGTAAAAGTAGAATTGTAGCAGTAGTATTAGTTGTAGGAGTCTTTATAGTAGTAGTATTAGTAGTACCAGGAGGTGGAGGAGTAGTAGTTGAAGTAGGTGTAGTAGTAGCTATGGTAATCATAGTAGTAGTTGTCGTAGTAGTAGCAAAAGAAGCAGTAGTAGTAGTTGCACTAGTGTTAGTAGTATGATTAGTACCTATAGAAGTAGTAGTAGTAGTAGCAATAGTAGCAGTAGCAGTAGTTGCAGCTATAGTAGTACTTGTAGTAGTGGCTATTTTAGTAGTCATAGTAGTAGTCGTAGTAGTAGTTGTAGTAGTTACAGTAGTAGGGGTTGTAGCAGTCGTTGCAGTCGTGGCATAAGTAGTAGTAGTAGCAATAGTAGAAGTAGTAGTAAAAGTAGGTGTAGTAGTTGTAATAGTAGTAGTAGTAGCAGCAGCCGAGGTAGTAGCAAAAGTTTTGGTAGTAGGAGGAGTAGAGTATTTTTAGTAGCAGCAGTAGTAGTAGTAGCAACAGTAGTTGTACTAGGTGTTGTAGTAGAAATTATTTTAGTAGTATTTGTAGTTGCGGCATCAACAGCAGCAGTAATAATGGTAGTACTAGCAGTAGTAACAGTCATAGTAACAGTAGTAGTTGCTGCTGTGGTAGGAGTAGTCGTTGTAGCAGAAGTAGTTCTTGTTGTAATAATATTAGTAGTAATTATGAAAGTAGCCCCAAATGTAGTAGTAGTAGTAGTAGAAGCAATATTAGTTGTATTAGTAGTAGTAATGGTAGTTGGAGCGATAGTAGTAGCAGCAGTGGTAGTAGTAGTTGCAATAGTAGTAGAAGTAATAGTAGCAATAGTTGTTGCAGTTGCAACCGCAGTAGTAGCAATAGTAGTAGTAGTAGTAACAGCTGTAGTTTTTGTTGTAGCACTTGTTCTATTAGGATTACAGGCAGTAGTAAAAGTAGAAGTAATCAGAGAAGTAGTAGTTGTTGTTGTTGTTGCGGTATAAGAACTAGCAGTAGTAGTTGTAGTGGTAGTGGCAGCAGTGGTGTTTGCCATAGTAATAGAAGTAGTAGTAGCAAAAGTAGTAGTAGCAGTCATGGTAGTTGAAATAGTAGCAATAATTGCAATAGTAGAAGTAGCAGTGGTTGTAGTTGTAGAAGTAGCAGTAAGAGAAGAAGTAGTAGTAGTAGAAGAAGAAGTAGTTGTTGTTATTATAGGAGAAGTGGAAGTAGTAGTAGTAGTAGTAAAAATCGTAATAGTAGCAATAGTAGTTATAGTAGTTGAACTAGTAGTAGCAGTAGTTGTAAAAGCAGTTGTAGTAGTAGTAATAGTTGAAGTAGTAGTGGAAGCATTAATAGGAGCTATAGTAGTAATAGTAGTAGTAGTAGAAGCAATATTTGCAGCAATGGTGGTGGTGGTGGTAGTAGTAGTAGCAGTAGCCACAGTAGTGGTAGTAGTAGCAGCAGCAGCAGTAGTAATAGTAGTCGAAGTAGTAGTAGTGTAGTAGTAGTAGCATTAGTAGTAGTAGTATTAGTAGCTATAGTAGTAGGAGCAGTAGTAGTATTAGTAGCTACAGTATTAGGAGCAGTAGTAGTATTAGTAGCAAGAGTAGCAGTAATAGCAGTAGTAGTTGTCGTAGTAGTAGAATTAGTAGTACTGGGAAGAGTTGTAGTAGTAGCAGTGGACATAGTAGAAGTAGTAGTAATCGTAGTCGCAGTTGTTGCATAAGTAGAAGTAGCAGTAATAATAGTGGCAGTAGTAGTAGAAGAAGTAGTAGTAGCTGCAGTAGTAATAGTAGCAGTTGCAGTAGCAGTAGTCATTGTAGCAGCAGTGGTAGTAGGAGGAGGAGAAGACGTAGTAGTAGCAATAGTAGTAGTAGCAACAGTATGAGGAGGAGGAGTAGTAGTTGGAGTTATAGTAGTAGCAGCTGTAGTTGTAGTATTAGCATTAGTAGTAGCAGTTGTAGCTACTGCAGCAGCAACTATAGCAATAGGAGTTGTAGTAGTAGTAGTATCAGCAGTTGTTGTCATAGCAATCGTAGTATTAGGAATAGTAGTAGTAGTAGTTGTAGTAGTAGTCGCAACAATAGTAGTAGCAGCTGTAGTAGTAGCTGTAGAAATAAAAGTCATAGTAGCAATAGTAGTAGTAGTAGTAGGAGTTGTAGTAGTAGCAACAGTTATAGTAGTAGCAAAAGTAGCAGTAGCAGTAGTAGTAGAAATAGAATTATTAGTAGTAGTAGTATTAGCAGTAGCAGAAGTTGTTGTAGTGGTAGTAGTTGCAGCAGCAGCAGTAGTCGGTGAAGTAGTAGTTGCTATTATTGTTGGAGTAGTAGTGGTTAAAGTAGTTGTAGTAGTAGTTATAATCATAGTACAAATTGTGGCAGTAGTTGTAAAAGTAGTTGTAGGGGTGGTAGTAGTAGTAGTAACTACAGCAGTAGAAGCATGAGTAGCTGCATTAGTTGTTGTAGTAGTAGTAGTAGCAGCAATAGTAGCAGTAGTGGTAGTAGTAGCAGTAATAGTGTGAGCAGTAGCAGTAGTAGTAGTAGCGCAACAGCAGCAGCAATAGTAGCGCAACAGCAGCAACAGTAGTATTAGTAGGAGTAGTAGTAGCAGTAGGAGCTGTAGCAATAATAGTTGTAGTAGTATTAGTAGTAGTAGTTGCGATAGTAGTAGTAGCAGCAACAACAGCAGTAGTAGTAATAGTCGTATTAGTAGCAGCAGTAGTGAAAGCAGCCGTAGTAGCAGTTGCAGTAGCAGTAGTTGTAGTTGTTGTAGTAAAAGTTGTAATTGTAAGAATAGTAGTAGCAGTCGTAGTAGTCATAGCAGTTGAAGTAGCAGCGACAACCATAGTGGCTGTAGTTGTTGGAGTAGAAGTAGTTGTGGTAGAAGTAGTCTTGGTAGTACTTGTAGTGGTCTGGTAGTAGTAGCAGCAGTAGTCGTAGTAGTAGTAGTGGTAGTAGTATTAGCTGCTATTGTAGTAGAAGCAGTACTAGTGGTAGTAGTAGTGTTAGTAGTAGTAGCAGTAGTAGCAAAAGTAGAAGTAGAACAAAAGTTGTTGTTGAAGTAGTAGTAGTAGCAGTAGTAGTGTCGTAGTAGCAGTTAAAGTGGAATAGGAGTAATAGTAGTAGTAGCCATAGTAGAAGGTGTAGTAGTAGTAATTGTAGCATAAGTAGTTGCGGTAGTAGTAGTAGTCATAGGAGAAGGAGGAGTAGTAGTAGTTATAGTTGTTGTAGTAGTAGTCATACTTGTAGTACTAATATAAGTAGTGGAGTAGGAATTGTGGTAGCAATAGGTTTAGGAGAATAAGTAGTAGTTGTAGTAGTAGCAATAGTAGTAGTACTGGCAATAGTAGCAATTGTAGTAGAAGCAATATTGGTGGTTGTAGTAGTGGTAGCAATAATAGCAATAGTAGTAGTAGCAGTTGCAGTTGTAGTGGTAGTAGTAATAGTAGTAGAGGTCGTTCTAGCTGTAATAATAGTAGTGGTAAAACTAGTAGAAATAGTAGTATTAGTAGTAGTAGTAGTCGAAGTAGTAGTAGTAGTAGTAGTTATAGTACTAGAAGTAGTCATAGAAGCTGTGCCAGTTGTGGCAATAGTAGTAGGAGTATTAGGAGTACAAGAAATAGAAGTAGCAATAAAAGTAGCAGAAGTCGTAGTAGAAGTACTACTAGTAATATTAGTAATATGTTCAGTATTAGTAGTAACAGTATTAGTAATAGTTTTATTATAGTGATAGTATTAGTCGTAGTAGTATTTTTAATAGCAGAAGTTGTAGTAGTAGTTATTGTTGTAGTAGTAGTTGTTGTTGTAGTAGTAGTAGGAGTGGTAGTAGAAGTAGTCATTATAGCAGAGGTTGTAATAGTTGCATTAGTTGTAGTAGTAGTAGTAGAAGTAGTAGGAGTAGCAGTAGTAGTAGCAGAAGTAGCACAAGTAGTAGTAGTAGCATCAGTAGCAGTAGCTGTAATAGTAGCACGACTTGTAGTTGTAGCACTAGTCGTAACAATAGTAGCTTTAGTTGTATTAGGAGTAGAAGAACTAGTAATAATAATGGCAGTAGTAGCTGTTGTAGTTGCAGTAATAGTAACAAAAGTAGTAGTAGTAGAAGTAGTAGTAGTAGCAGTAGTAGTAGTAGTAGTAATAGTGGCAGTAGCAGCAGAAGCTGTAGTAGGAAAAGTCATGGTAGTAATAGTGGTGTTGGTGGTGGTGGTAGTACCTGTAGTAACAACAATAGTAGTAGTAGAAGGAGAAATGGTTGGAGTTGTAGTAGTAGTAGAAGTAGCAGTAGCGGTGGCGGTGGTATTACTATTAGTATTAGTAGTAGTAGTAGTATTAGTTGCAGGTGTAACCGAAGTATTTTTAGTAGTAGTAGTAGCAGTAGTAGTTGTTGTTGGTGTCATTGTAGGAGTAGTAGTAAAAGTAGCCTTTGTAGTAGAAGTTGTAGTTGTTGAAGTAGTAGTAGTAGGAGGAGGTGGAGGAGGAGTCGTAGTAGTAGTCGTAGTAGTAAGAGCAACAACAATAGCAGTAGTAGTAGTAGCAAAAGTAGTAGCCATAGCACTAGTAGCAGCAGTAGTAGTCATAGTAGTAGCAGCAGAAGCAGTTGAAACAGAACAATCAATAGCTATAGTAAGAGCTAAAGCAGTAGCAGTTTTAGTAGTAGTTGTTGTTGTTTTTGTTGTGTAGTAGTACTCGTAGTTCTAGTTGTAGTAGTAGCAGTAGTGGCAATGGTAGTAGCAGAAGTAGTATTATCAGTACTAGTAGTACTAGTAGCAGAAAACGTCATTGTAGTAATAACAGTAGCAGTAGTTGCAGTAGTAGTAGTTGTAGGAGAAGTAGTAGTAGCAGCTGCAATGGTAGCAGCAGCAATAGTAGTACAAGTTATAGTAGTATTAGTTGTAGTAGTAGCAATCATAGCTGCAGTAATAGTAGTAGCGGTTGTAGCCGTGTTTGTAGTAGCAGTAGCAGAAGCAGTAGTAGCAACAGCAGTAGTAGTCGCAGCGGTAGTAGCACTAACAGTAATAGCAATAGCAGTAGTATTAGTAGCAATAGTAATAGTCGCATTTGTAGTAGCAGCAATAGCAGTAGTAGGAGTAGCATTTATAGTAGTAAGAATAGCAGGAGCAGTAATGGTAGTAGTACTACGAGTTTCAGTAGCAGTAGTAGTAGAAGTAAAAGTAGTAGTAGTAGTAACAGTAGTAGTAGTAGTAGTTGTTGTTGTTGTTGTTGGTGGTGTAGTAATAGTAGTAGTAGTAGTAGGAGTAGCAGCTGGAATAAGTATAGGAGAAGGAATACTGGTAGGAGTTCTTGTAGCAGTAGCGGTAATTGTAGGAGTAGTAGTAGTGATAGTAAAAGTCATCGTAGTAGTAGTAGTGGTAGTAGTAGGAGTTATTGTTGTTGTTGTTATTATTGTAGTAGTTGTAGAAGAAATAGTTATACTAGCAGTAGGAGCAGTTGTTGTAATAGTTGTTGTCGCAGCAGTATGAGTAGTACTAGTAGTAGTAATCGTTGTGGTAGTAGTCATAGTAATATTTGTAATAGTAGAATTAGTAGTTGTTGTTGTAATAGGAGTATTATTCATAGTAGTAGTAGATGTAGTAGCAACAATTATAGTATAGTAGCAGTAGTACTAGTAGTCGTAGCACAAGTAGTAGCAGTACTAATAGACGTAGTAGTATTAATTTTAGAAGTAGTAGTTGGTGTGTCAGTAGTAGTAGTAATAGTGCTAGTAGTAATAGTAGTAACGATAGCTGTAGTAGTGGTGGTTGTGGTAGTAGTACTAGTACTAGTAGTAGTAGGAGTAGTAGTACAAGTATTAGTAGTAGTAGTAATAGTAGTAGTAGTTGTTGTTGTCATAATAGTTGTAGTTGTTGTGGTGGTAGTAGTAGTAGTACTAGTAGTAGCAGCAGTAGTAGTATTAGTAGCAGTAGTAATAGAAGTAGCAGAAGTAATATTAGTTGTAGCAGAAGTAGGAGTAGTAAAAAGAACAGTAATAGTAGTAGTAATAGTAATACTAGTAGCAGTAGTAGAAGTCATAGTAATAATAGTTGCTATTGTAGTAGTAATGGAAGTAGTTGCAATAGCAGCAGCAGTAGTAGTAACAATAGAAGTTGTAGTAATAGTAGTAAAAGTAATAGTAGTTGTTGTTGTTGTAGAAGTAGTGGTAATAATATTAGTAGTAGTAGTGGTGGTAGTAGTAGTAGTAATAGAACTACAAGTAGTTGTAGTAGTAACGGTAGTAGTAGTTGTTGTTGTAGCAGCAGCAATAGTAGTAATAGTAGTCAAAGTAGCAATTGGAGGAGGAGTAGTAGTAATAGAAGTAGCAATAGCAATAGCAGTGGTGGTAGTAGTAGTAGTACCTATAGTAGTAGAAATAGCAGTCACAGTAGTAGTAGAAGTAGCGGCAATAGTAATAGTAGCAGTGGTAGTAAGAGTAGCAATAGAAGCAGTAGTAGCAGGAGGAGTAGTAGTGGTAATAGTAGGAGCATCAGAAGTAGTAGTAGCAAAGGCAGTAGAAGTTGTAGTAGTTGTAGCACCATTAGTAGCAATAGTACAATTAGTAGTTGTAGTAGGAATAATAGTACTAGTAGCAGTAGCCGCAGGTGTAGTAGTAGTTGTTGTTGTTGTTGTAGTTGTAGTTGTAGTTGTCATGCAAGTAGTAGTAGCAGTAGCAACAACAGTAGTGGTAGTTGGAGTGGTAATACTACTAGTAGTTGTTGTTGTAGGAGTAGCAGTCGAAGTGGTAGTAGAAGCAGCAGTAGGAGCAGTAGTGCTAGCAGTAATAGTTGTTGTTATCGTTGTTATTATTGTAGTAGTAGTAGTAGAAGTGGTAATAGTGGTAGTAGTACCAGTAGCAATAGTAGAAGTAGTAGTCAAAATGGAAGTAGTAGTAGTAGTAGCAGTAGAAGTTGTAATAATAGTAGCAGAAGTAGTAGTAGGAGGTGTAGGTGTAGGAGTAGGAGTAGTAGTTGGATTAGTAGTAGTAATAGTTGGACTAATAGTACTAGTCGGAGGAGTAGTAGTGGGATTAGCACCAGAAGTAGTGGCAGCTGTCGCATTAATAGTAGAGGTAGTAGTAGTAGGAGTACTAGTAGAAGAAGAAGTTGGAGTAGCAGTAGCAGTAGTTATAGTAATAGGAGTAGTAGTCGACGTAGTAGAAGTAGTAGTAGAGTAGTAGTTTTGGTAATAGTAATTATGGTTGTAGAAGTATTAGTAGCTGTAGCAGTAGGAGTTGGAGTAGTTGTAGTAGTAGCAATACTAGTAGTTGTTGCAGTGGTAGTAGTATAAGCATTAGTAGTTATGGTAGCAGTACTAGTTGTAGTAGTATTATTATTAGTAGTAGTAGTAGAGTTAGTAGCAATTGGAGTGGTAGTAGTAGTAGCAGCAGCAGCAACTATAGTAGTTGTAGAAGTAGTAGCAATAGGAATTATTGTAATAGTAGTAGCTTTAGCTATAGGAGTAGTAGTCGAAGTAGTAGAAGTTGCGATAGTAGAAGCAGTAGTAGTTGAAGAATTAGTAGTAGTAACAATATTAGTAATAGTAGTATAGCAGCAGTAGGAGTAGTAGTAGTAGCAACAGGGGTAGTTGTAGTAGCATTAGTAGTAGTAGTAGCAGTATTTGTAGTTGTAATAGTAGTAGTAGTTGGAGTTGTTGCAGTGCTAGTAGTAGTAGTTCTAGTAGTAGTGTTAGTAGTAGTAGTAGTAGAAGTAGTCGTAATTGTAGTAGTAGTAGTAGTAGTAGTAGGGAAAGTAGTAGCAGTAGCAATAGGGGAAGTAGGAGCAACAGAAGTAGTAGTAGCAGTAGTTGTAACAGTAGCAGTATCTGAAGAAGAAGTAGTAGTAGTAGTAGTGATAGTAGCGATAGTCATAGTTGTTGTAGTAGCAGTAGCAACAGCAGTAGTAGTGGTAGGAGAAGTAGTAGTAGGTGTTATTGAAGGAGAAGTGGTAGTAGTAGTAGTTGTTGTTGTAGTATTAGTGGTTATAGTAGTAGTACTAGTAGTAGCAGTAGTTGTAAAAGTAGTTGTAGAAGTAGTTATAGTAATAGTAACAGTATTTGTAGAAGCATTAGTAGCTTCATTCATTGTAATCTTAGTATTAGCTTTAATGGTAGTAATAGAATTAGCAATAGCAATACTAGTGGTAGCAATGTAGTAGGAGGAGATGCAGTAGCAGTAGTAATAGCAGCAAGAGAAGTCGTAATAGTAGGCATAGTGGTAGCAACAACTACAATGACAATAGTAGTAGTAGTAATAGAAGCAACAACAACAGCTACAGCAGTAGTAGTATTAGTAGGAGTGGTACGAGATGTATTAGTAGCCACAATAGTAGCAGCAGTAGTAGTAGAAGTAGTAGTAGTAGTAGGAGCAGCAGCAATAGTAGTAGTAGTAGTAGTAGTAGTATCAGTAATAGTAGTGGCAATAGCACTAGTTGTTGCAGTAGTAGCTATAGTAGTTGCAATAGTAGAAGCAGCAGTAGTAGTAGATGTAGTAGTTGTAAGGGTTCTAGGATTTGCAGTAGTAGGAGTTGTTGTATTAGTAGTAGTAGTAGTAGTTCTCGTACTAGTTGCACTAGTAGGAGTCGTAGAAATTGTAGTAGCTATAATAGTAGTAGAAGTATTATCAGTAGTAGTTGTAGTAGTCGAAATTGTAGTAGCAGTAGTGGTAGTCATAGCTATAGCAGTAGTAGCAGTAATAGTAGTTGCAATAGTAGTAGTAGTAGCAGTTGTAGCAGCAAAAGCAATGGTAGTAGTAGTAGTTGCAATAGCAGCTACACTGGCTGTAGTTGTCGAAGCAGAAGTAGTTGAGTTGTAGTAGTGGAAGTTGTAGCGATAGCAGCAGCAGTAGCAGTAGTATTAGTCATAGCAGAGGCAGTAGTAGTAGAAGTAATAGTAGTCATAGTAGTAGTCTTAGTCATGGAAGTAGTAGTAGCAATAGTAGTAATAGCAGTCAAAGTAGTAATAGGAGTAGCAATAGCAATAGCCGCAGTAGCAGTAGTAGTAATAACTGTAGTAGTAGAAATAGCAGTCATAATAGTAGTAGAAGTAGCGACAATGGTAATAGTAACAGTTATAGTAAGAGTAGTAATAAAAGCAGTAGTAGTAGGAGAAGTAGTAGTAGTATTAGTAGGAGGAGCAGAAGTAGTAGTAGCAGAGGCAGTTGTAGTTGTAGAACCAGTAGTAGCAATAGTACAATTAGTAGTAGTAGTAAGAATAATAGTACTAGTAATAGTAGCTGCATGTGTAGTAATAGTAGTAGTAGTTATTGAAGTTGCAGTTGTAGTTGTCATGCAAGCAGTAGTAACAACAACAACAATAGTAGTGGTGGTAGGAGTGGAAATACTAGTAGTAGTTATTTTTTTGTAGTAGCAGTAGTCGTAGTGGTAATAGAAGTAGCAATAGGAGCAGTAGTGAGAGCGGTAGTAGTTGTCATTATCATTGTTATTGTTGTAGTAGTAGTGGTAGTAGTACCAGTAGCAATAGTAGAAGTAGTAGTCAAAATGGAAGTAGTAATAGTAGTAGTAGCAGTAGTAGTAGCAGCAGTAGTGGTAGCAGAAGTAGTAGTAGGAGGTGTAGGTGTGGGAGTAGGAGTAGTAGTTGGTTTAGTAGTAGTAATAATAGGACTAATAGTAGTAGTAGGAGGAGGAGTAGTGGGATTAGCAATAGAAGTAGTGGCATTTGTCGCATTAATAGTAGAGGTGGTGGTAGTAGTAGTAGGAGGAGTAGTAGTAGTAGAAGTTGTAGTAGCAGTAGCAGTAGTTATAGTAATAGGAGTAGTAATAGTCGTAGTAGTAGCAGTAGTAGAGTAGCAGTTGTGGTAGTAGTAATTGTGGTTGTAGAAGTAGCAGTAGCAGTTGGAGTGGAAGTTATAGTAGTAGCAATACTAGCAGCTATTGCATTGTAGTAGTATAAGCAGTAGTAGTTGTGGTAGTAGTAGCAATAGGAATTGTTGTAGCAATAGTAGTAGTAGTAGTAGTAGCAATAGGAATTGTTGTAGCAATAGTAGCTTTAGCCATAGGAGTAGTAGTCGTAGTATTATAAGTTGGAGTAGTAGAAGCAGAGGTAGTTGTAGAAGTAGTAGTAGTAGCAGTAGGAGGAGTAGTTGTAGCAATAAGGGTAGTTGTAGTAGCAATAGTAGTAGTAGTAGTAGTTGTTGTTGTTGTTGTTGTTGTAGTAGTAGTAGTAGTAGTAATCGTAATAGTAGTAGAAGTAGTAGTAGCAGTTTTAGAGGAAGTAGTAGTAGTAGTAGCGGAAGTAGTAGTAGCGGTAGTTGTAGTAGTAGCAATATTAAAAGTAGTAGTACTAGTAGTAGTGATAGTATCGGTAGTCATAGTTGTTGCAGTGGCAGTAGTAGTAGTAGTAGTGGTAGGAAAAGTAGTATTAGGTGGTATTAAAGGAGGAGAAGAAGTAGTAGTAGTTGTTGCTGTAATAATAGTGGTTAGAGCAGTAGTACTAGTAGTGGCAGTAGTTGTAACAATAGTAGTTGTAGTAGTTGTAGAAGCATCATCAACAACTACAGCAATAGTAGTATTAGTAGGAGTAGTAGGAGATGTATTAGTAGCCACAATAGCAGCAGCAGTAGTAGTAGAACTAGTAGCAGTAGGAGCAATAGTAGTAGTAGTTGTTGTAGTGGCTGTAGCAGCAGCAGCAGTAGGACTAGTAGTAGTGGTAGCAATAGTAGTTGTAGTAGTTCCAATAACAGTAGTAGCAGTAGCACTAGTTGTTGCGGTAGTAGCTATAGTAGTTGCAATAGCAGCAGCAGCAGCAGTAGTAGAGGTAGTAGTTGTAATGGTTCTAGGATTGGCAATAGTAGGGGCCGTAGTAGTAGTAGTAGTAGTAGTAGTAGTTCTCGTACTAGTTGCACTAGTAGGAGTAGTAGCAATTGTAGTAGCTATACTAGTAGTAAAAGTAGTATCAGTAGTAGTAGTTGTTGTTGTAATTGTAGCAGCAGTGGTAGTTGTAGTTGTAGCAGTAGTAGCATTACTAGTTGCAGTAGTAGTAGTAGGTGTAGCAGCAAGAGCAGCAGTAGTTGTAGTAGCAGCAGTAGCAGTAGTAGTAGTTGCAATAGCACCTATGGTGGCTATAGTTGTTGGAGCAGAAGTAGTTGAGTTTTAGTAGTAGAAGTTGTAGCAATAGCAGCAACAACACTAGTAGTAGCATTTATAATAGAAGCAGCAGTAGTAGAAGTAATAGTAGTCATAGTAGCAGTCTTAGTCATGGAAATAGTAGTAGCTGTTGCAGCAGTTGCTGCAGTTTTAGTAGTAGCCACAATAGTAGTAGTAGTTAAAGTAGTAGTAGCGGTGGTTGTAGTAGCAGTAGCAGCAGCAATGGTAGTAGATGCAGTAGTAGTAGGAGGAGGAGGAGGAGTAGTAGTGGTAGTAATAGTAGTTGTAGTGGCAGTAGCAGAAGGGGTAGTTGTAGTAGCTGCAATTGTAATTGTAATAGCAATAGTAGTAGCAGTAGTATTAGTATTGTGAGAACTAGTACGGGTAGCGGAAGCAATTGCATTAGTAGTAGTAGTAGTAGTAGTAGTAGTCGGAGTAGAAGCAGTTATTAGTAGTAGTAGCAGTAGTTATTGTTGTTGTTGTTGTTGTAGTAGTAATAATAGTAGTAGTCATAGTTGTAGTAGTAATAGTAGCAGTAGCAGTAGTAGTAATAGTAGCAAGAGTAGTTGTATTAGTAGTGTTATCAACAGCAGTAGTAGCCATAGTTATTGTACCTACAGTAGAGTTGTAGAGTAGCAACAGTAGCAGTAGTAGCAAAAGCAATAGTAATGGTAGTAGTAGTTATTGAAGTAGTAGCAGCAGTACCAATAGTACTATCAGAAGTAGTTGTAGCAGAAGCTGCAGACTTAGTAATAGTCTTAGTAGTAGAAGCAGCAGTAATATATTTGCAGTAGTAGTTGTAGCAGTATGAGTAGTAGTAGGAGATCTAGTGGTAGTAATAGGAGCAGTAGTAGTTACGATAGTAATAGCAGCAGCAATAGTAGAAGGAATAGTACAAGTAGAAGAAGTAATAGTAATAGTAGCTGTCGTTATAGAATTAGTAGTAGCAATAGCAGTAGCAGTAGTAATTTGGTAAGTAGTAGTAGCGAAAGTTGCAGTAGCAGTAGTAGTAGAAGTAGTTGTACTAGAAATAATATTAGTGGTAGTAGCAGTAGCCGTAGTAGTAGTAGTAGTAGGTGTTATTGAAGAAGAAGAAGTAGTAGTACTAATAGTAGTGGTTATAGTAGTAATACTAATAGTAGCAGTACTTGTAAAAGTAGTTGTAGAAGTAGTTGTAGTAGTAGTAACAATGGTAGTAGAAGCATTTGTAGCTTCGTTAGTTGTAATAATAGTAGTAGCAGTAGTAATAGTAATAGTATTAGCAGTAGTAGCGGTATTGGTAGTAGTAGCTAGAGAAGCAGTAGCATTGTAGTAGAAGTAGATGCAGTAACAGTAGTAATAGTAGTAGGAGAAGTCATAGTAGTTGTCATAGTAGTAGCCACAACAACAATAACAATAGTAGCAGTAGCAGTAGCAGGAACAACAACTGTAGCAGTAGTAGTATTAACAGGAGTAGTTGGAGATGTATTAGTAAGCACATTAGTAGCAGTAGTAATAGTAGAAGTAGTAGTAGTAGGAGCAGTAGTACTAATAGTAGTACTTGTAGTAGCTTTAGTAGTAGCAGTAGCAGGACAAGTAGTAGTTGTGGTAGTGGTGGTAGTAGTAGTTGTTGTTGCAGTAAAAGTAGTAGCAGTAGCACTAGTTGTGGCAGTAGTAGTTGTAGTTGTTACAGCAATGGTAATAGTAGTAGCAACAACGACAGTAGTTGTAGTAGTTGTAAGAGTTCTAGGATTTGCAGTAGTAGTAGTTGCATTAGTAGTAGTAGTAGTAGTTATCATAGTAGTTGCACTACTAGCAGTAGTAGCAATTGTAGTAGCTATAGTAGTAGTAAATGTACCAGCAGCAGCAATGGTAGTAGTAGCAGTAGTAGTAGCAATAGTAGAACTAATAGTTGTTGTAGTAGTAGTAGTAGTCGTAGCTGTAGCAGCAAGAGTAGCAGTCGTTGTAGCAACAGCAGCAACAATAGTAGTTGTTGTTGCAATAATAGCTGCAGTGGCAGTAGTTGTTGGAGTAGAAGTAGTTGAGTTGTAGTGGTAGTAGTTATAGCTATAGCAGCAGTAGCAGTAGTAGTAGAAGAAATGATAGTCATACTAGTAGTAGTAGTCATGGAAGTAGTAGTAGCAGTATTAGTAGTATTAATTTGAGAAGTAGTAGCAAATAGTAGTTGTTGTAGCAGTAGCAATAATGGCCATAGTTGTTGTTGTTGTAGTAGTAGTAGAAGTAGAAGAAAGTAGTAGTAGTAGTTGTTGTTGTTGTTGTTATTACTGGACAAGTAGTAGTAGAAGTAGTTGTAGAGGTAGAATTTATTGTTGTTGTAGTAGTACTAGTAGCATTAGTAGTAATTGTTGTTGTAGTAGTAGTACTAGCAACAGCAGCAATACTAGTAGAAGTGGAAGTACTAGTAGTGAACCTTGTAGTAGCAGTAGTAGCAGTAGTAGTAGTCAAAATAATGGTAGCAGTTGTAGCAATAGTAGTCGTAATAGCAGCAGCAGTAGTAGTAATATCAATCATAGGTATGGTAGTAGTAGTTGTAGTAATAGTAGTAGTAATACCAGTAGTAGTTGTAGTTGTAGTAGTTGTAGTAGTAGTACTAGTAGTAGTAGTAGTAATAATACTTATACTTGCGGCCGTAGTAGTTGCAAAAGTATTATTAGTTGTAGTAGTAGTAGCAGCAGTATTAGTATCAGTAGTGACAGTATTAGGAGAAGTTGTAGTAGTAGTTGAAGTAGGAGCAGTTGTAGTAGTAGTATTTGTAGATGCAACTACAGTAGTAATAGTTGCAATAGCAGCTTTAGTAGTAGTACTAGCAGATGTAGCTGTAGTAGCAATAGTAGCAGTAGTAGCAGCAACTGTAGTAGTAGCTGTAGTGTAGCCGCAACAGCAGCTATAGTAGTGTGGTTGTTGTAGTAGTAGTAGTAGCTGCAGTTGTAGCAATAATAGTAGCAGTAGCAATAGTCCTTGTAGCTATTATTATCCTAGTAGTAAAAGTAGTAGTAGTAGTAGTGTTAATAGCAGTAACAGTAGCAGCAGCAGCAGTAGTAATTATTGCAGTAGTAGCAGCAATCTTAGTAATGGTAGTAGTAGTAGCAGAAATGGTTATAGTTGTTGCAATTGTAGTAGTAATAGAAGCAACAGTAGTAGCAGTACTAGTAGTAGAAGTAGTACTAGTAGGAGAACAAGTAGTAGTTGTAGCAGTCGTGGAAGTAGTAGTATTAGTAGTCATAGTAGGGGTCAAATTGGTAGTAGTATTACTAGCATTCGTAGTTATTGTTGTTGTTGCTGTTGCAACAATTGTAGAAGTTTTAGTAGTAGTCACAGTAGTAATACTACTAGTAGTAGTAATAACAATAGTTGTAGTAGTAGTTGTTGCAGTAGTAGCAATGGTAGTGTATGCAATAATAGTAGTAGGAGGTGGAGGAGGAGGAGTCGTAGTACTAGCTGTAGTAATAGAAGCGAAGTGGCAGTAGAAGTAAGTGTAGTGGCAATAGCTGTAGCTGTAATAGTAATTGCAGCAACAGTAGTAGTATTAGTTTTATGAGAAGTAGCATTGGTAGTGGAAGTAGTTGCATTAATATCAGTAGTAGTAGTAATAGTAGTCGAAGTAGAAGTAGTTGCAACAGCAGTAGCAGCAACAATAGTAGTAGCTGTTGTTGTTGTGGTTGCTGTTATAGTAGTAGCAATAGTAGTAGTCATGGTTGTAGTAGCAATAGTAGTAGCAGTAGTAGTAGTAATAGTAACAGTAGTAGTTGTATTATTAGTAATATCAGCAGCAACAGTAGTCATAGTTGTTGTACCTATAGTAGAGTAGTAGCAGTATCAATAGTAGCACTAGTAACAAAAGCACTAGCACTGGTAGTAGTTATTGTTAAAGTGGTCGCGACGGTACCAATAGTATTATTAGTAGTAGTTGTATAGCAGAAGCAGCAGACTTAGTACTAGTATTTGCTGTGGAAGCAACAGTAGTATAGTTGCAGCAGTAGTAGTAGCAATATGAGGAGTAGTAGGAGAAGTAGTGGTAGTGACAGTAGAAGTAGTAGCAACAATAGCAACAGTAGTAGTAGTAGTAGAAGGAATAGTAGAAGTAGTAGAAGCAGTAGTAGTAGTTGTCGTAATAGAAGTAGTAGTCGTAGTGGGAGTAGTAGTAGTGGAAGCAGTTGTAAGAGTTCTAGGATTTGCTGTAGTAGTAGTAATAGTATTAGTAGTAGTAGTAGTAGTTCTTATAGTAGTAGCAATTGTAGTAGTATGGTAGTAGTAAAAGTAGTAGTAGTGCTAGTAGTAGCTGCAGCAACAGTGCTAGTAGTAGTAGTAGCAGTAGTAGCAGTTATAATAGTTGCAATAGTAGTAGTAGCTATAGCAAGAAGAGTAGCAGTGGTTGTTATAGCTGTAGTAGTAGTTGTTGCAATAGTAGCTGCAGAGGCTATAGTTGTTGGAGTAGAAGTAGTTGAGTTGTAGTAGTAGTTGTTGTAGCTATAGTAGCAGCTGAAGTAGTAGTAGTCATAACAAAAGCAACAGTAGTAGAAGTAATAGTAGTCATAGTAGCGGTAGTAGTTATGGAAGAAGAAGTAGTAGTAGTAGTATTAATTTGAGTAGAAGTAGCAATAGTAGTTGCAGCAACAACAGCAACAGTAGTAGTAGTAATAGTAGTAGTAGTAGTAGTAGTTGTTGTTGTTATTGTTGTAGTTGTAGTAGTAGTTGTTGTTATTAGAGACGTAGCAATAGAAGTAGTAGTAGGAGTAATATTTATTATCATAGTAGTTGTACTAGTAGCATTAGTAGTATTTGTTGTTGTAGTAGTAGTACTAGAAGAGCAGCAGTAGTAGTAGTAGTGGAAGTACTTGCATTAGAATTTGTAGTAGCAATAGTAGTTGTAGTTCTAGTAGTAATAGTCAAAATAGTTGTAGCAGTTGTAGCAGTAGTAGTCATAGTAGCAATAGTAGTAGTCGTATTAGCAAGAGTAGTAGTCGTAGTAGTCGTCGTAGTAGTAGTAGTCATAGCAACAATAGCAGTAGTTATTGTAATACTAGTAGAAGTTGTAGTTATAGCAGTACTAGTAGTAGTAGTAATTCTCGTACTTGTAGTAATAGTAGCTACAAAAGTATTATTAGTTTGAGTATTAGTAGTAGCAGTATTAGCAATAGAAGCAATAGTATTAGGAGAAGTTGTAGTAGCAGAAGTAGGAGCGGTAGTAGTAGTAGTATCTGTAGAAGCAACAACAGTAGTTGTTGTAGTAGCAACTTTAGTAGTATTAGTAGCAGAAGTAATAGTAGTAGCAAAAGTAGCAGTAGTAGTAGCTGCAATAGCAACTGTAGTAGTGTGGTCGTTGTAGTAGTAGTAGCTATAGTAGCTGTAGTAGAAGTTATAGTAGTAGCAGTAGCGGTAGTCGTTGTAGCTACTATTGTAGCAGTACTAAAAGTAGTAGTAGTAGTACTAGTGGTAGCAGCAGTAGTAGTGTTAATAGCAGTACAACAGTAGTAATAGTAGTAGTAATAATTTTAGTTGTAGTAGTAGCAGTAGTAGCGATCGTAGTAATGGTAGTAGTAGCAGTAGCAGAAGTCGTTGTGGCTGTAGTAATTGTAGTAGTAATAGAAGCAATAGTTGTAGCAGTACTAGTAGAAAATGTAGTAGTAGTAGGAGCAGAACTAGTAGTAGTTATAGTAGTAGCAGAAGTAGTAGTATTAGTAGCAGTAGTAGGAGTTTGAATAGTAGCAGTACCGACAACAGTAGCAGTATTTGTAGCATTAGTAGTTGTTGTTGTTGTAGTTGTTGTAATTGTTGCAGTAGTTTAATTAGTAGCCACAGTCGTAGCAGTATTACTACTACTACTATTAGTAGAAGTAGCTGTGGTAGTAGTAGTAGCAATGGTAGTAGACGCAGTAGTAGTAGCAGTAGGACGAGGAGGAGGAGTAGTAGCAGTAGTAATAGAAGTAGCAGTGGCAGTAGTAGTAAGCGTAGTAGCAGTAGCTATAGCTGTAATAGTTTTAGCAGCAGTAGTAGCAGTAGTATTAGTATTATGAGAAGTAGTTCTGATAGCGGAAGTAGTTGCAATAGTAGTAGGAGTAGAAGTAATTGTAGCAGTAGCAGTAGCAGTAGTAGTTGTTGTTGTTATTGTAGTTTTAGTAGCAGTAATAGTAGTAGTCAAAGTAGTAGTAGCAATAGTAGTAGTAGCTATAGTAGTAATAGTAGCTCTAGTGGTTGTATTAGTAGTAGCATCAATAGCAGCAGTAGTCATAGTTGTTGTACCTGCAGTAGATTAATAGCAGTAGTAGCAAAAGTAGTAGTACTAGTAGTAGTAGTTCCTAAAGTAGTAGCAATAATACCAATATTACTATCAGTAATAGTTGTAGCTGAAGGAACAGAGTTAGTAGCAATATTAGTAGTAGAAGTAGTAGTAGTATATTTCCTGTAGTAGTAGTAGCAGTATGAGAAGTAGTAGGAGAACCAGTGGTAGTAATTGTAGTAGTTGTAGCAATAATAGCAACGACAACAGCAGCAGTAGTAGGAATAGTAATTGCAGTAGTGGTGGTGGTGGCAGTAGTAGTAGTAGCAGTAGTAATAGCTGTAGTAGTAGTAGCAAAAGTAGTAGTAGTGGTGTTGGTGGTGGTGGTGGTGGTAGTAGTAGTAGAAGAAGAAGAAGAAGAAGTAGTAGTAGTAGGAGTAGTAGTAGTAGCAGTAATAGTATTAGTAATATTTTTTAATTAGAGTAGTAGTAGTAGTACTAGTTGGAGTATTGATAGTGACAGCAACAAGAGTAGTAGTAGTGGTAGTAGTAGTTGTAGTATTTGAAGTAGTAGTAGTAGTAGTATTAGGAGTGGTAGTTGGAGTAGGATTTGGAGTTGGGTTAGTAGTAGTTATTGTTGTTGTTGTTGTTGTAGTAGTAGTAATTGTAGTAATAGTAGCAGCTGTTGTTGTAGTAGTAGCAGTCGTAGTACTAGTTGTAGGAGTGGGAGTAGGAGTAGTAGTAGGACTAGTAGCTACTGGTGTAGGGGTAGTAGAATAAATAAGAGTAGTAGTAGTAGTGGGAGTTGTAGTTGTAGGAATAGTAGTAGTAATTATTGTTGCAGTAGTAGGACTTGGCATTGGAATCATAGTCGTTGTAGTAATAGGAGTGTTAGCAATAGTAGCAGTAGTAAGAGTAGTTGTAGTAGCAATAGTAGCAGTAATAGCATTAGCAATAGGATTGTTAGGATTAGTAGTTGTGTTATTAGCAGCAGCAGCAGCTGCAGCAGCAGTAGGATTAGTAGTGGTTGTTGGTGTAGGAGTTGGAGTAGGGGCAGGAGTAGTGGTAATAGTAGTACTAGTAGGTTGTGTAGTAGAAGTGGTTGTAGTAGCAGTGGTACGAGGAGTAGTAGTAGTAGCAATTGTACTACTAGTAGTGATAGTAGTTGTAGTATTAGTAGTAGTAGGAGGACGAGGAGTCGTCGTAGTAGTAATAGTAGTAGTTGTTGTAGTAGTAGTGGTAATAGTAGTAGCAGCAGTACTAGTATTTGTAGATATTGTAGGAGGAGTTAGACTAGGAGTAGTAATAGACGTAGCAATAGTTGGAGGAGGGGTAGTTGTAGTAGGTGGAATTCTTGTAGCTATAGTAGTAGGAGGAGGAGTAGTAGTAGTAGCATTAGTGGGAGTAGGAGTAGCAAAAGTAGTAGTATTAGTAGTAGCAGTAGTAAGATTTGTAGTAGGAGTAGTAGTAGTAGTAGGAATATTAGTAGTGGCAGGAGTAGTAGTAGTAGTTATTGGACTAGCAGTAGCAATAGTAGAAGTCATAGTAGTAGTAGTAGTAGGAGTAGTAGTAGTGGTAGCAGTTGTCATAGTAGTAGTAGTAGTAGCAGCAGTAGTTGTAGTATTAGTAGTCATAGTAATATTCATAGTAGTAGAAGAAGAAGTAGTAGTAGTAGGAGGTGTAGTACTCATAGTAGTAGTAGTAGTAGCAGCAATAATAGCAGCAGTAGACGTATAGTAGTAGTAGTACTATTGGTAGTGGTAGTACTAGTAGTAGCATAAGTGGTAGTAATTGTAGTAGTCATTGGAGTAGCAGCACTAGTATTTGGACTAGTACTAGCAGTAGTAATAATCATAAAACTAGTAGTTAGAGTTACTGTAGCAGAAGTAGAACTAGTAGCACCCACAGCAGCAGTAGCAACAGCAGCAGCAGTAGTAGTTGTCGTATCGTAGTAGTAGTAGTACTACTAGTAGTAGTAGTACTAGTACTAGTAGTAGTAGTAATAGTAGTAGTTGGAGGAGGAGGAGGAGGAGGAGTAGCAGAAGAAGAAGAAGTAGTAGTAGTAGCAGCAGTAGTTGTTGTTGTTGTTGGGGTGGTGGTGGTGGTATTAGTAGTAGCGATAGCAGCATTAGTAGTAGCAGTATTGGTAGTAATAGTAGTAGCAGTAGCAGTAGTGGAAGTAGTAGTGATTAGAGTAGTAGTAGTCGTTGCAATTGTAGTAGAAGTAGTAGATGTAGTAGATGTACTAGTAGTAGTAGTAATTGTAGTTGCAACAGGAAAAGTCCAAGTAGGAGCAGTAGTAGTAATAGTAGTAGTAGCAACAACAATAGTATTAGTCCAAGTAGTAACTGTAGCAGTAGTAGAAGTAGAAGTTGTAGTTTTAGTACTAATACTACTAGTAGTAGAAGATGTAGTAGCAAAAGTAGCAGTACAAGTAGTAGTAGCAATAGTAGCAATAGTATTAGAAGTAGTAGGAGCACTAGTTGTAGTAGTAGCAGTAGCAGCACGAGTAGTGACAGTAGTTGCGGTAGTAGTACTAGTAGTAGCACAAGTAGTAATATTAGTAGGGGGTAGTAATAGTAGTAGTAGTAGTTGTTGTTGTGCTAGCAGCAGTAGTAGCATAAGTAGCAATTGTAGTTGTTGTAGTAGTAGTTATTGTTGCTGTAATAGTAGTAGTAGTGGTAGTAGTACTATTAGCAATAGTAGTGGTAGTATCAGAAGTAGTAGGATTAGTAGTAGCAGTAGCAGAAGTAGTAGTAGTAGTAGTATAAGTAGCAGCAGAAGTAGTAGCAGTAGTCACAGTAAGAGTAGAAGTAGTAGTAGTTGTTGGAGTTGTAGCAGTAGTAAAAGCAATAGTAGTAGTACTAATAGCAATAGTAGTAGTCGTAGTAGCAATAGCAGTAGTTTCAAGAATGGTAGTAGTAGTAGTAGAAGTAGTTGTAGTAGTAGTTGTTGTAGTAGTAGTTGTTGCAGTAGAAGTGATATTTGGTGTAGCAGTAGGTGTAGGTGTTGTTGTAGTGGTAGTAGTAGTAGTCGTAGCAGTAGTAGCATTGGTAGTTGTTGTACGAGCAGGAAGAGGAGTAGCCGAAGTGGTAGTAGTAGCATTAGTAGTAGTACCAGCAGCAACAATAGTACTAGTAGTAGTAACAGCAATAGGAGAAGTTGTAGTAATACTAGTAGTATTAGCAGTAGGAGTAGTTGTTGTAGTAGTTGTAGTTGGCATAGTAGCAGTAGTAGTTGGACTAGTAGTAGTAGCACTAGTTGTAGTAGTAGGTGTAGTAGTAGCAGTGTTAGTAGTAGTATTTTTAGTTGTTGTAGCAGTCCTAGTAGTAGTTGTTATAGTAGTAGTGTAGCAGTAGTAGCAGTAGCACCAGCTGCTGCAGTAGTAGTAACAAATATAGTAGTAGTAGCATCAGTTGTATTTGTAGTAGTAGTAGTAGTGGTAGTACTAGTAGTAGTAGTAGCTATAGTATAAGTTGCAGTAGTGGCATTAGTAGTAGTAGTAACAATAGTGGGAGTAGAAGTTGTAGCAATAATAGTAGTGGTAGCAGTAGTTGCAATAGTAATAAAATTAGTGGCCATAGCCATAGAAGTAGTAGCAATAGTAGTAGCAGGAGTGCAGTAGTAGAAGAAGTAGTATTGGTAGGAGTAGCAATCATACTAGTAATAGTAGTAGCAGTAGCAGACATGGTAGTGGTAGTAATAGGAAAAGTAGTATTAGTTGTGGTAGCAGTAGTAGCAGTAGAAGTACTACTACTAATAGTAGTAGAAGTAGTAGTAGAAGTAGAAGTAGTAGTAGTAGCAATAGAAGTAGTAGTAGCAACTGTAGAAGAAGTAGTAGTTTTTGTACTAGTAGAAAACATAGTAAAAGCAGTAGTAGAGTGGTAGTATCAGTGTTAGTAGTAGTAGTAGCAGTAGTAGTAGAAGTTGTAGCAGACGTTGTAGCAGTAGGAATAGTAAAATTAGTATTTGTAAGAGCAGTAATAGTAGCAGTAGTAGTAATAGTCCTAGTTGCAATAATAGTAGTAGCAGTAGTGGTACTACTTGTAGTAATAGGAGAACTATTATTAGTTGGAGTGGAACTAGTAGTAGTGGCAGTAGTAGTAGTAACAGATGTAGTATAGTAGTCGCAATAGTAGCAGTGGTAGTAATAGTAGTAGTAGTGGTATTAATAGTAGTAGTAGCAGTAGTGGTAGTTGTAGTCGTGTAGTAGTAGTGGTAGTATTTGTAGTGGTAGTTATAGTTATAGTAGTTGAAGTCCTAGCAGTAGCAGTAGTAGTGGTGGTGGTAGTGGTGGTGGTAATAGTAGTAGTGGTACTGAGACTAGTTGCTTTAGCAGTAGTAGCAATAGCAGTAGTTGAAATAGTAGCAGTAGTAGCGATAGTAGTAGTAGCAGAAATATCAGTAGTAGCACTAGTAGTAGTAGCAAGTGTAGCAGTCGTAGCAATAGTGGTAGTAATAGCACTACTAGTAGTAGTAGTAGTGGTAGCAGTTGTCGTAAAAGTAGTAGTAGCAGCAGTCGTAGTAGTTGCAGCGGTAGGAGTAATAGTTGTAGTAGAAGAAGTGGTAGTAGTGGGAGAAGTGGTAGTAGTGCCATTGGCAGTAGTAGTAGTAGCAGCTGTAGTAGTCGTAATAGTAGTAGTACTAGTAGTAGTTCTAGAAGTCATAGTGGTTGTAGTGGTAGTAGTAATAGTTGTAGTAGTAGGAGTAGTAGTCATAGAAGTAGCAGCGACGGCAGTAGTTGCTGTAGCAGAAGAAGTAGCAGTCAAAAAAAATAGTAGTAGGAGTTGTTGTTGTTGTTGTTTAGTGCTTGTAGTAGTAGTCATAGTAGCCATCAAAGTTTTAACTATAGTAGTAGTGGAAGTATTAGCTATTATTATACAAGAAGCAAAAGTAGGATTAGTAATAGTAGTAATAGTGGTAACAATAGTAGCAGTAGTAGTGCTAGTAGTAGTAGTAGTATTACTTGTAGAAGCAGTAGTGGTATAACTAGAAGTAGTAGTCGTAGTTGCAGCAGCACGAGTAGCAGTAATAGTTGCAGAAGCAGCTGGTGTAGTAGTAGTAGTAGCCGTAGTAGTAGTAGCAACAGTAGTAGTAGGAGCAGCAGCAGCCCCAGTATTGGTAGTAGTAGTCGTAGTTATAGCAGCAGCAGTAGTAGTCATAGTAGTAGTAGTAGTAGCAGTAGTACTTGTTATTGTTGTTGTTGTAGTAGTAGTTGTAGTAGTAGTTGGAGTAGTCGCAGGAGTGGGAGGCAGACTAATAATAGTTAGAGTAATATTTTTAATGGTAAGATTAGTATGTGAATAGTAATAGTAGTCATAGTAGTAGCAGTAGTAGTATTAGTAGTAATAGAAGTACTTGTAGGAGTTTTAGAAGTGCCAAAGATGGTAGTTGTAGTAGTATTATTGTAGTAGTTGTAGCACTAGTAGCACTAGTAGTAGTAGTAGTAGTAGAAGTAATAGCAGTGTTAGTAGTAGTAGCAGCAGTAGTAGTAGAAGTAGTAATAGTACTATTAGTAGTAGTAGTTGTAGTGATAGTAGTAGTAGCAGTAGCATCAGCAGCAATAGTAACCGCAATGGTTGCAATAGTGGTAGTATTAATTGTAGTAGTAGTAGTGATAGTTGTAGCTGAAACATTAGTAGTAGTTGTAGGACCACTAGTAGCTACCGTGGTAGTAGAAGAAGCAATAGTAGTAGTCGAAGTAGTAGTAGGGGAGTAGTTGGACTAGTACTAGTCATAGTAGGAGTAGTAGTCGTAGTAGTCAGTGTAGCAGGAGGTGTAGTAGAAGTTGTAATAGTAGTAGTAGCCGTATGAGTAGCCGTCATAGTAGGATAAGTAGTAGTAGTTGTTGTTGTAATAGCGGTAGTATTAGTAGTTGTAGTAATAGCAGCAGTATAAGTAGTAGAAGGAGTACTAGTTGTTATTCTTGTTGTAGTAGTAGTAGTAGTAGTAGTTGCAGTAGTGGTAGTAGTAATTGCAGTAATAGTAGAATTAATAGCAGTACTAGTAGTAATTGTAGCAGTAGCAGGAGCAGCAGTAGTAGAAGTTGCAATAGTAATAGTAGTTATTGCAGCAGTGGTTTTAGTAATAGTAGTAGTAGCAGTAATAGGAGTAGTGGTAATCGGAGTGGGAGTTATAATAGTAGTAGCAGTAGTTGTACTAGCTTCAAAAATAGTAGTAGTTGTAGTTGTTGTTATCACAACGGTAGTTGTAGTAGTGGTAGTAGTAGTCGAAGTAGAAGCTATAGTAGTAGTTGTTGTTGCAGCAGTAGCCGTAGCAGCAGTAGTAACATTAGTAGTAGTAGAATCGGTAGCCAAAGCAATAGCAGTTGAAGTAGAAGTAGTACTAGTAGTAGTAGTAGAAGTAGAAGTAGTAGTAGTATTAGTACTACTACTACTAGTATTAGTAGTAGTAGTAGTAGTCGTAGTAGTAGTTGTTGTTGTTGTTGTTGTAAGAGTGGTAGAAGTATTAGTAGCCTTAGTCATAATATTAGGAGTAATAGTAGTAGTGGTATTAGACGTAGTAGTAGTAGGAGGAGAAGTAGTAGGAGTGGCAATTGAAGTAGTAGAAGTAGTAGAAGTAACGATAGATCCATTAGTTGTAGGAGTAGTAGTAGTTGTTGTAGTGATTATAGCAGTAGTAGCAGTAGTAGTAATAGTAGTAGTAGCAGCAGCAGTAGTAATAGTAACATTAATAGTAGGAGTACTAGTTGTAATAGTAGTGGTAGTAGTAGTAGTCGAATTAGTACTAGTAGCAGTAGTAATAATGGTATTAGTAGTAATCATAGCTGAAATAGTAGCAATAGTGGTAATAGTAGTAGAAGCAGAACTAACGGTAGCAGTAGTAGTAGCACTGGTAGCTGTTGTAGTAGTGGTAGCTGTTGTAGTAGCAGAAGATGCAGTAGTAGTGGTAGTCAGAGTAGTAGTACAAGTGGTAGTAGTTGTAGTAGTGGTTGTGGTAGTAGTAGAAGTATTAGTTGTAGCAATAGTAGTAGTGGTAGTAGTTGTAGAAGGAGTTATTGTCATAGTAGTAGGAGAAGTTGTAGTTGTAGTAGGAGTAGAAATAGTAGTATGAATAGTAGTAATAGTAGTAGTTATCGTATTACAAGCAGTCATAGCTATAGTTTTAGTAGTAGAGCCAGTAGTAGTATTTATAGTCATGGTAGCAGTAGTAGTAGGAGTAGTAGTAGTAGTAGAAGAAGAAGCAGTAGTAGTAGCATTAGTAGTGGGAGTCATAGTAGTAGTAGTAGTAGTAGTAGTAGTAGTAGTAGTAGGAGAAGTAATGAAAGTAGCATGCGCGGTAGTTTTAATAGTAGTAGTAGTAGTAGTAGTAGTAGTAGTAGTAGTAGTAGTAGTACAAGTAGTAGTAGTAGTAGTAGGAATAGTAGTAACTATTGTAGTAAAAATAGTAGTATAGTAGGAGGAATAGTAGTAGTGGGAGTAGTAGTAGTCGAAGAAGAAGTAGTGGTTGTAGTAGTAGTAGTAGTAATAGTAGTGGTAGTGGTGGTTGTAGTTGCAATAGTGGTTGTCATACTAGGAGTAGCAAGAGTTGTTGTAGCGATTGCATTAAAAGTAGTAGTTATTGTTGTAGCAGCAACAGTAGTAGTACTTGTAGTAGTAATAGTTCTAGTAGTTGCTATAGTAGTAGTAGTTGTTGTAATAGTAGTAGTAGCAGCAACAATAGTCGTCTAGGTAGTTGTAGTAGTGGTAGCATAGTATTAGTAGTATTAGGTGTAGTAGTAGTAGCTATTGCACTAGTAGAAGCAGGGGTAGAAGTTGTTGTAATAGTAGGAGTAGTAGTTGTTGTTGTAGTAGTACTAATAGAAGTAGCCATTGTTGTAGTAGTATTGTAGTAGCAGCAATAGTAGTAGTAGTACGAGGTGTACTAGATGTCGTAGTAATAAGAGTAGTAGTAGTAAGAGTGGTAGTAGTAGTAGGCGTAGTAGTCATTGCAGTTGTAGTTGCACTTGAAGGACTAGTAGTAATAGCAATAGTAGTTGTTATTGTTGTAGCATTATTAGCTATAGTAGTTGTTGTAGTAGAAGTAGTAGTAGCAGAATTAGAAGTGGTAATAGCAGTAGTAGTAGTATTAGTAGTAGTAGTAGTAAAGTAGTAGCAGTGGTAGTACTACGAGGGGGAGGAGGAGGCGTAGTAGTAGGAGTAGTAGTAATCATTATAATAAGAGCAACAACAACAGCAGCAGCAATAGCAATAGTAGTAGTAGTAATAGTAGCAATAATAGTAGCAGTAGTAGCAGTAGCTGAAGTAGCCATAAAAGTAGTATTAGTAGTAATGGCTGTAAAAGTAGTAGCAATAGGACTAGAAGTAGTAGTAGTGGTAGTAACAATTTTAGCAGCAGTAGAAACATTGGTAGCAGCAGTACTAGTAGTGGTCGTAGAAGTTGTAGTAGTAGTGGTGGTGGTGGTAGTAGTAGTAGCAGCAGTAGTAGTAGCAATAGTAGTCATAGCTGAAGTAGAAGTAGTGGTCATAGCAGTAGTAATAGTGGTGGTGGTAGTAGTAGTACTAGTCGTACTAGTAGTACAAGTAATAGTAGTAGCAGTTGTAGTAGTTGCAGTAGCAGTAACAGTTGGAGAAGTAGTAGTAGTAGTTATTGTTGTTGTTGTTGTTGTTGTTGTAGTAGTAGACATAATAAAAGTAGTAGTATTTGTAGTAGTAATAGCAATAATAGTAGTACTAGTAGTAGTAGTGGTAATACTTGAAGTAGTAGTAGTAGTAGGTGTAGCAGAAACATCAGTAGTAGTAGCAGTGGCTACATTAGTAGGAGTAGTAGTAGTAGTAGAAGCAAAAGTAGTAGTAGTAGAAGTAGTAATTCTTGTTATAGTAGTAGTAGTCGCCGGAGTAGTAGTAGTAGTAACAATAGTAGCAGTACTAGTCATACTAGTAGTACTAGTAATAGTAGCAGTAGTTGTAGTAGTTGTAGTAGCAGTAACAGTCGCAAAAGCAGTAGTAGTTGTAATATTTAGTATTGTTGTTGTTATCATTGCATTAGTAGAACTAGTAAAAATAGGAGTATTTGTAGTAGTAGTAGCAGTAGTAGTACTAGTAGTAGTAGAAGTAGGAATAGCAGAAACAACAACAATAGTAGTAGTGGCAGCATTAGGAGTAGCAGCAGCAATAGTAGCAAAAGTTGTAGTAGTAGTTGAAGTTGTCATTCTTGTTGTTGTAGTAGTAGTCACTAGACGAGTAGTAGTCATTGTAGTAGTAATAGTAGTGGTGGTGGTAGTAGTAGTAGTAGTACTAGTAGTAGTACGAATAGTAGCAAAAGTTGTAGTAGTAGTTGAAGTTGTCATTCTTGTTGTTGTAGTAGTAGTCGCTAGACGAGTAGTAGTCATTGTAGTAGTAATAGTAGTGGTGGTGGTAGTAGTAGTAGTACTAGTAGTAGTACTAATAGTAGTCGCAGAAGTAGGAGTAATAGTGGTAGTAGGATTCATGGAAGTAGTAGTAATAGAAGCAGCAGCAGCAGTAGTAGTAGTAGTAGTAGTAGTAGTAGTAGGAGCAGTAGAAGTTGGAGTTGTAGTTGTCATAGCAGAAATAGTAGTAGTAGTAAGTAGTAGTAGTAGGAAAAGTATTTCTTGTAGTAGTACAAGTCATAGGAGTAGTAGCAGTAGTAGTGGTAGTAGTAGTAGTAATAGGAGGAGGAGGAGGAGGACTATTAGTAGTAGTCGTAGTAGTAGGAGTTCTAGCAGCAGCATTTGCAGTAGTAGAAGTAGTAGTAGTAGTTGTTGTTGTTGTAGCAGCAGTAGTTTTAATAGTCGCAGTAGTAGTTGTAATAGTCTCAGTAGTAGTTGTAATAGTAGTAGCCGTAGCAGCAGTACTATTAGTAGTAGAAGGAGTAGTAATAGTAGTGTAGTGGTTGTAGTTATAGTTGTAGTAGCAATAGTAGTAGTAGTTGTAGCAGTAGTACTACAAGTAGTAGATGCAGTATTATCTATATCAGCATTAGTACTAGTAGCAGTAGTAGTAGTAGTTGTAGTAGTCGTAGTAATAGTAGTAGTAGTAGTAGTAGTACAAGTAGTAGTAGGAGTATTAGTTGTAGTAGTGGTTGTAGTAGTATGAGTAGTAGTACTAGAAGAAGTTGTTGTTATCATAGCAGTAGTAGTAGTAATACTCGTAGTACTAGTAGTAGTAGTAATAGTAGTAGTAGTAGTTGTGATAATAGTAGTAGTAGGAGGAGGAGGAAGAGGACGAGTAGCAGTAGCAGTAGCTGTAGCAGTAGTAGTACTAGTAGTAGCAGCAGTAGTAAGAATAATAGTTATAGTAGGAGTAGTAGTTAAACTAGGAGTAGGAGTAATAGTAGTAGTAGTATTTGATCAGTAGTAGTAGTAGGACTAATAGTTGTTGTAGTAGTAGTAGTATTGGTAGCAGCAGCAGCAGTAGTAATAGTAGTAGTAATAGTAGTAGTAGTAGTAGTAGTACAAGTAGTTGTAGTAGTAGTAGTAGTTTTAGTTGTAGTAGTGGTTGTAGTAGTAGCTGTTGTAGTTTCAACAGCAGCAGTAGTAGTAGCACGAGTAGTAGTAGCCGAAGAAGTTGTTTTTGTTGTTGTAGTTGTAGAATCAATATTGTCGATAGTAGTAGTTGTTGTCATTGTGGTAGTTGTAGTGACAATTGTAAAGGTGGTAGTAGTAGTAGCGGTCATAGTAGTGGTTGCATTAGCAGTGGTAGTAGCAACAGTAGAAGCAGTAGTTGTAGTCATTGTAGCAGTGGTAGTAGTATTGCTACTAGAAGTTGTCTTAGTAGTCATGGTAGTAGCAAAATTTGTCATAGTAGTTGGAAACGTAGTACTGATACCAGTAGCCGTAGTAGAGTAGTAGTAGTAGCAGCAGTAGTAGTAGTATTAATAGTAGTAGTCATAATTGGATTAATAGTAGTAGTAGTAGTAGTAGTAGTAGTAGTAGTAGTAGTAGTAGTATTAGTAGCTGCGGTAGTAGTAGCAATAGAAGCAATAGTAGTTGTAGTAGCAGTTGTAGCAGTATTAGTAGTAGTAGCAATATGAGTAGAAGTAGTGGCAGTTAAAGTAGGAGTAGTAGTCGTAGTAGAAGCAACAACAGTTGTAGTAGCAGAAGTAGTAGCCGTAGTTGTAGTAGTGGTAGTAGTTGCAATAGTATTTGTAGCACTAGTAACAGAGGTTGTAGTTGCAATAGCTGAAGGAGTTGTGGTAGTAGCATTAGCAACAATAGGTGTCGTAGAAGTAGTAGTAGCCATAATCGTAGTAGGAGTAACAATATTAGCAGTAGCTGTAGCAGTAGTACTAGGAGTAGTAGTAGTACTAGTACTTGTTGTTGTTGTAGTAGTAGTAGTGGTTGTATTAGGAGTAGTAGTTGTAGCAGTGGTAGCAGTAGTTGTAGAAGTAGCATCATTAGTAGTAGTAGTACCAGTAATGATAGTAGTAGTAGCAGTAGCTATAGTAGTGGAATTAACAATACCAATACTTTTAGTTGCAGTAGCAGTAGTAGTAATTATAGCTGTTGTGGAAGTAGTAGTTGCAGTTGTTGTTGTTGTAGTAGTAGTTGAAGTAGTATTAGTGACAGTAGCAGTGGTGGTAGTAGTTGTACTACTAGTAGTAGAAGTAGCAGTAGTAGTAGTAGTAGTAATAGTAGAAGCAGTAGTAGAAGTGGCATTAGCAGAAATAGTAGTAGAAGTAGCAATAGTAGCAATGGCAGCAGTAGCAGCAGCAATAGTTGTTGTTATAGTAGTTGTAGTAATAATTGTAGTAGTAGTAGTAGTAGTAGCAATTGTAGTTGTAGCAGTTGTAATAGAAGTAGTAGCAGTTGTATTATTATTATTTGTAGTAGTAGCAGTAGTGGTAATAGTAGCAAGAGTAGTAGTTGTAGTAGCAGTAGTAGTAGTAGTAGCAGTAGTAGTACTAGTACTATGAGCAGTAGTAGTTGTATTTGTAGTTGTAGTAGGAGTAGGAGTAGTTGGAGGAGGAGGAGGAGGAGGAGGAGGAGGAGTAGGAGTAGCCGTAGTAGTAGTAGTAGTAGTACAAGTCGTAGCAGTTGTAGTAGTGGTTGTAGCAGTAGCTATTATAGTATTAGCGTAGCAATAGCAATAGTACGAGAAGTAGTAGCAGAAGAAGTTTTTCTTGTCATTGTAGTAGTAGTTGTTGTAATACTCATTGGAGTAGTAGTGGTGGTCATTGTAGTAGTAGTAGTAGCAACAGCAATAGTAGTTGCAGCAACTGTAGTTATAGTAGCACTAGTAGTAGCGGCAACAGTAGTAGAAGTATTAGTATTGTAGTAGTGGAATTAGTCGCTGTAGTAGTGGTAGTAGTGGCAGTAGTTGTTGTAGCTGTAGTTGTAGTAGTAGTAGAAGTAGTAATAGTCGTAGGAGCCATAGCAGCAGAAGTAGTACTCGCAGGAGTTGTAGTAGTAGTTGCAATAGTAATAGTAGGAGCAGCAGCAGCAATAGTATTAGTAGTTGTAGTAGCAGAATTAATAGTGGCAATGGTAGTAGTTGTTATCATTGTGGTAGTAGTAGTAATAATTGTAAAGTGGTAGCAATCATAGTAGTGGTAGCAGTAGCAGTGGTTGCAGTAGCAACAGTAGCAATAGTTGTAGTCCTTGTAGCAGTAGAAGTAGTAGTAGTCATAGTAGTCATACTAGTAGCATAAGTAATAGTTGTAGGAAATGAAGTAGTAATAGTAGTAGCCACTGTTGCCGTAGTAGTATTAGTAGTAGTAGTAGTCATAATTGGATTGCTAGTACTAGTAGTAGGAGCAATAGTAGTAGTAGTTGCGATAGTAGTAGCAGTAGAAGTAGTAGTAGTTGTAGTAGCAGTTGTAGCAGCAGCAGTAGTAGCAGCAATATGAGTAGAAGTAGAAGAAGTTAAAGTCGTTGTAGTAGTCGTAGTAGAAGCTGTTGTAGTAGTTGTAGTAGTAGTAGTAGTGGTAGTAGTTGCAGTAATGTTTGTAATTGCTGTAACAGAAGTAGTAGTTGTAGTAGCAGTAGGTATTGTGGTAGTAACTGTAGTAGCAGTAGGTGTTGTAGAAGTAGCATTAATTGTAATAGTAGTACAAGTAGTTATAGTACTGGTGGTTGTACTAGTTGTAGTAGTTGTAGCAGTGGCAGTAATAGTAGTAGTTGGAGTAGTAGTAGTAGTAGTAGTAGTACTAGTTGGAGTAGGAGTAGTAGTTGTTGCAGTGGGAGCAGTAGATGTAGAAGTAGCTACATTAGTAGCAGTAGTATTAATAGTAATAGTAGTAGTAGTAGTAGTAGTAGTAGTAGTAGTAGTAGTGGAATTAGCAATACCAATAGTTCTATTTGCGGTCGCAGTAGTAGTAGTTGTAGTTGTAGTAGTAGTGGAAGTAGTATTAGTGACAGTGGTAGTGGTAGTAGTTGTTGTACTCGTAGTAGCAGCAGTAGTAGTAGGACGAGTAGTAGTAGACGGGGTTGTAGAAGTAGCCCTATCAGTAACAGTAGTAGTAGTAGTAATAGCTGAAGCATTAGAAGTAGCAGTCAAAGTACAATAGTAGTTGTAGTGGCATTAGCAGTAGCCACTATTGTTGTAGTTGTTGTATGAGCAACAACAGTGGCAGTCACAGTTGTAGTAGTAATAGTCACAACAACTATAGTTGTAGTAGAACTAGTAGTAGCAGCAACAACTGCAGAAGTAGTGGTGTTTTAGTAGTTGTAGTTGTAGCCGTAGTTGCAACAGTAGTAGCAATAGTAGTAGCAATGGTAGTAGCAGTAAGAGTACTGGTAGCTGCAGTTGTTGTAGCTGTTGTTGTAGTAGTAGTCGATGTAGTAGTAGTAGCAGTAGAAGTGGCGAAAGCCATAGTAGTAGCAATAGTAGTAGCGATAGTAGTAGTAGCGATCGTCGTAAAGTTAGTTGTTATTGCAGTAGAATCGATAGTAGCAGCAGCAGTAGTAATAATAGTAGTTATTGTAGTACTAGTCATAGTTGTAGTAGTGGTAGCAGTAGCTATAGTTGTAGCATTAGTAGTAGTAGTAGTGGTAGTCGTTGTAGCAGAAGTAGTTGCGGTAATAATAGTAGTTGTGGTAACAGTACTAATAGGAGGAGGAGTAGTAGGAAAAGAAGTAGTTGTTGCAGTGGTAGTAGTAGAAACATTAGTAGTAGTAGTATTAGTAATAGTAGTAGCAGTCTAATTAGTAGTAGTAGCAGCTGTAGTAGCAGTAATTGCTTTAGTAACAACAACAGCAGTTGAAGTTGTAGTAGTAGATGCAGTGGTTGCAACATTATCAATAGTAGTTGTAGTAGCAGTAGTAACCGTGGTAGTGGTTGTAGTAATTGTAGCAGTAGTAGCAGCAACAACAGTATGAGTGGAAGTAGTAGTGAAAGTTGTAGTAATAGTAGTTGTAGTAGTTGTGGTAGTAGTAACGGTAGTAACAAAAGTTGTAGTTGCAGAGTAGTAAGAGTAATAGCAGTAGTACAACCGCAATCATAGTAGTTGTACTAGCATTAGTAGTAGTAGTTGTTGTTGTTATTTGAGATGTAGTAGTAGTAGCGGAAGAAGTAGCAGTAGTAACAGTAGTAGTAGTAGTAGATGTAGTAGCCATTGTAGCAGCATTTGCAGTAATAGTTGTAGTAGTAGGAATAGAAGCCATAGTGGTAGGAAAGGTAATAGGACATGTTATTGTTGGAAAAGTAGTAGTAGTTATTGTTGTAGAAGCAGTGGTGATAGTTGTCATAGTAGTAGTAGCTATAGTAGAAGTAGTAGCAGATGTGGCAGTAGTAGTAGTAATAAAAGTAGTAGGAGATATAGTAGTTGTAGTAGTAGAAGTAGTAGTAGTAATAGTAGTGATGGCAGCAACAGCAATAGTAGTAGTTGTTGTTGTTTTTGTTGTGGTAGTAGTAGTAGCATTAGCAGTAGAAGTAGTAGCATTACTAGCCACAGTTGTAGTACCGGCAGAAGTAGTAGTAGCAATTGTAGAAGCAGTAATTGTAGTAGTAGTAGTAGTAGCAGAAGTAGTAGTAGCAATAGTAGTAGTAGCAGTACCAGTAATCATAGTTGTGGTAGGAGCAATAGTAGTAGTAGCAATAGTAGTAGTGCTAGTAGCTCTCGTAGTAGTATTAGTAGTAGTAGAAGTTCCAGTAGTAGTAGCAATAGTAGTAGAAGTAGAAGTAGATGAAGTTGTAGCAGCAATAGTAGTGTTAGAAATAGCAGTAGTAGTTGTTTTTGTAGTAATAGTGGTTATAGTCATAGCAGTTGTAGTAATAGTAGTCGTAGCAGCAGTAGCAACTGCATCATTAGTGGTGAAAGTAGTATTAGTAGCAACAGTAGCTACAGTAGTAGTACTAGCAGTAGCAGTAGCTGGAGTAGTAGTAGTAGTAGTTGCAATAGTTGTAGTAGTAGTAGTATTAGTAGTAGTAGTTGTAGTAGAAACAACAAGGGTATTGAAAATAGCTATAGTAGTAACAATTGTCGTGGTAGCATTAGCTACAGCAGTAGTAGTATTTCTAATTTTAGTATTAAAAGTAGCAATAGTAGTAGCAGCAATAGTAGTAGTAGTAACAGTAGTAGTACTTGTAGCAAGAGTAGTAAAAGTACCTTAGTAATAGCAATTGTCGTAGTAGCATTAGCTACAGCAGTTGTAGTATTTCTAATTGTAGTAGTAGTTGTAATAATAATAATAGTAGTAGAAGGAGTAGTAGTAGTAGAAGTAGTCACATAAGAAATTGTAGTAGTAGCAGTAGTCATAGTAGTAGCTGTAGTAGCTGCAGTAGCAGTAGTCGTAGTAGTAGTTATAGTAGCAGAAGCAGTAGTAGTAGCTATTGCAACACAAGTAGTAGATTTCATAGTGCTCACAACAATAGTAGTAGCAATAGTAGCAGTAGTAGCAGTAGTAGCAGTAGCAATAGTAGTGTAGTAGTAGCAGTAGCTATAGTAGCCATAATAGCAGTAGTAGTTGTTGTTGTAGTAGCAATAGAAAAAGTAGCAGCAGAAGCAGTAGTAGTAGCAACAACAACAATAGCAGTAGTTGCACAATTAGCAGCAGTAGTACTAGTATTACTAGTAGCAATAGTAGTATTATTAGTAATAGTAGTGGGAGTAGTAGCAACCGTAGTAGCAGTCATAGTAGGAGTAGTAGTTATAATAGCTATAGTAGTAGCAATACTAGTTTATGTAGCTAGTGGTAGTAGTATTATTAGCAGCAGTAGCAGCAATAGTAGTAGCAGTAGTCGTAGGAAGTAGTAGTTGCAGTAGTAATAGAAGTAGTAGAAGTAATTGCAGTAGTAGTAGCATTAGTAGTAGCAGTAGTACTAGTAGTAGCAGTAGCTGTAGCAGTAGTAGCAGCAGCAGTAGTAGTAGCAACAGCAATAGAAGTAATAGTAGTAGCAAAAGCAGTAGTAGTAGCAGTAGGAGTATGAGTAGAAATAGTAGGAGCCATAGTAGCAACAGTAGCAATAGTAGAAGGAGTAGGAGAATTAGTTATTGTTGTAGTAGTAGATGTAGCAACAACAATGGTATTAGTAGTAGCAGTAGTCGTTGTAGTAGTAATAGTAGTAGCAACAGTAGTATTAGCAGTAGCAGCAATAGTAGCAACATTAGTAGTAATAATAGTACTAGGAGCAGGTGTAGTAGTAATACTAGTGTTATTAGTAGTAGTACTATTCTTAGTGGTAGTAGTACTAGTACAAATGGTAGTAGTAGAAGTAGTAGTAGTAGTAGGAGGTGAAGAAGTGGTTGTAGTAGTGGTAGTAGTAGTAGCAAAAGCTGTAGTAGTAGTAACAGAACTAGTAGAAGTAGCAGTAAGAATATTAGTAGCAATAGTAGCGAGAGTAGTGGCAGCAGTAGTAGTAGGAGTAGTAGTTGTGGCATCCGCAATAGTAATTGTAGTAGTAGTACTCATAGTAGTGGTAGTAGTAACTATAGCAGCAACAGATGTAGCAGTCGTAGTAGCAGGACTAGTAGTAATAGCAAAAGTAGTAGCAATAGAAGTAATCATTATAGTAGTAGTAGCTGCAACAGCAGCAGCAGCAGTAGTACTAGTACCAGAAGTCATAGTAGTTTTAGTATTAGCAATAGTAGCAACAGCAGTTCCAGTAATAGTAGTCGCAGTAGAAATAGCAGCAGTAGTAGTAGTAGTAGTTGTTGTTGTTGTAGTAGTAGTCGTGGTAGTAGTAGTAGCAGCAGCAATAGTAGAAGCAACAACAGTAGTTGTAGCATGCTTAGTGGTAAAAGTAGCAGTAGTAGTAGTTGTTGAAGCAGTAGCAGTAGTTGTTGTAGTAGCAGCAGCATTGGTAGCATCAGTAGTAGCAGTAATAGTAGTAGTTGTTGTAGTAATAGTAGTAGTGGTAGTAGTTGCAGCAGCAACAATAATAGTAGTAGTAGTAGTAGCCGTAGTAAAAGCAATAGAAGTAGTAGTAGTAGTGTTATTTGTAGTAGCAGTATGGTAGTTATAGTAGCAAGAGTAATCGCTGCTGCAGCAAGTGCAGCAGTTGTAGTTGCTATTGCTATTGTTGTAGTAGTAATAGTAGCAGTAGCAGTAGCAGTAGTAGTAAAAGAAGAAGAAGTGGTAGTAGTAGTAGTAATTATAGTGGTGGGAGTAGGTGTAGGTGTTGGACAGGTAGAAAGAGTAGTGGTTGTTGTTTTTATTGTAGGAGTAGAAGTAGTCGTTGTAGGCGAACTAGTAGTAGCAATAGAAGTAGTACCAAATGTAGCAGTAACAGTAGTTGAAGTAGTAGAAGTTGTTGTAGTAGCAGTAGCAGAAGTAGTTGCAGAAGTAGTAGATGTAGTAGTTGTGGTCATTGTAGCAATAGTAGTAGTATTGATAATGATAGAAGAAGGAGTTGAAGTTGTAGCGGCAACAGTAGCAGTTGCACCAGCAGTAGTAGCAATATAGCAATAGTAGTACTAGTAGTGCTAGTAGTAGAAACTAAGCAGCAATAGTAATAGTAGTAGCAGTGGTTTCGGTAGAAGTAGTAGTATTAGTAGTAGTAGCAGTAGGAGGAGGAGGAGCAGGAGTAGTAGTAGTCATAGTAGTAGTAATAGTAGCTGTAGAAGTTGCAGTTGTAATAGTCATAGTAGTAGTAGCGGTAGTAGTAGCAGTAGTAGAAGTAGTAGTAGTAGTAGTAGCAATAGAAGAAGAAGTAATAGTGGTAGCAGTAGTAGGAGTAGTACCTGTTGTAGCAGTAGTAGTAGTTGCAGTAGTGGTAGTAGTAGTAGCAACATTAGTAATAGTAATAGCAGTAGTAGTGCTAGTAGCTGTAGTGGTAAGAGTAGTAGTAGAGGTAGCAGCAACAGTTGTAGTAGTAGTAGCAGTTGTCGTAGTATCAGTGGTTGTAGTTGTGGAGGTAGTAGTAGTGGTACCAGTATTAGTAGGAGTAGGAGAAGTATTAACAATACTAGCTGTAGTAGTAGGAGTAATAGTAGTAGAATATGTAGTAGTAGCAATAGTAGTAGGAGTAGTAGTAGGAGTAGTAGAAGTGGCAGCAGCAGCAATAGTAGCAGTAGTAGTTTTTTTAGTAATAGAAAAAGTTGTAGTGGCCGTAGCAGCAGTAGTACGAGTAGTAGAAGTTGTAGTTGCAGTTGTAATACTAGTAGTTTTAGTAGTAGTAGTAGCAATAGTAGTGGTAGTAGTAATCATAGTAGTAGTAGTAGAAGGAGGAGTAGTAGTAGCAACAGTCATAGTAGTAGTAGTAGTTGTAGTAGTACTAGTAGTCGAAGAAGTAGTAGTAGTAGTAGCAGTTGTAGTATTAGCATTAGTAGCAGCAGCAGGAGCAATAGTAGTAGTAGGAGGAGGAGTAGTAGTGACAGTAGTAGTTGTTGTAATAGTTATTGTAGTAGTAGTAGTAGGAGCAGTAGTAGTTGTAGTAGTAATTATTGTTTTAGTAATACTAATAGCAGCAGTAGTAGTAGCAGTTGAAGTAGTAGTTGTAGCATTAGCTATAGCAGTATTTGTAGTGGCAGTAATAGTTGTAATAGGAGTACTAGTCTTAGTAGCATTTGTAGTAGTAGTTGTAGTAGTAGTGGTAGTAACAGTAATAGTAGTATTAGTTGTAGTGGTAGTAGAGATAGCAGAGTAGTAGTAGTAGTAGTAGTAGTAGTAGTAGTAGCAGTACTAGTAGTTTTAGTACGAGTAATAGTCATAGTCGTAGGAGTAGTACTAGTAATGGTAGTAGTAGTAGTGGTAGTAGGAGAAGTAGTAGTTGCAATAGGAGTAGTAGTAGTGGTAGTAGCAGCAGTAATAGTAGCAGAAGTGTTAGTTGTAGCAGTAGTGGTAGTAATAGCAGCAGCAACAACAATAACAGTATCAGTAATAGTAGTCGTAGTAGTAGTAGTTGAAGAAGCAGAAGTAGAAGTAGTAGAAGTAGCAGCAATAGTAGTAGTCGTAGGAGGAGGAGGAGTAGTAATAATAGGAGAAGTAGTAGTAGTAGTGATAGTAGTAGTAGCAGTAGTAGTATTACTAATAAAAGAAGTAGTAGTAGTAGTAGAAATAGTAGTAGTAATGGTAGTAGTAATAGTAGTAGTAGTGGTAGTAAGGGTAGTAGTAGTGATAGTAGTATTAATAATAAAAGTAGTTGTTGTAGTAGTAGAAATAGTAGTAGTAATAATAGCAGTAATAGTAGTAGGTGCAATAGTAGTGGTAATTGAAGTAGCAGCAACAACAAAAGTAGTAGTAATAGTAGTGGTAGTGGTAGTAGTAGTAGCAATGATTGTAGTAGTTGTTGCACGAGTAGCAGTAGTTCCTGTAGCAGTAGTAGTAGCTGTAGTCACTGCAACTATAGTTGTAATTGCACTAGTAGTAGCAGCAATTGCACCAGAAGTACTAGTGTTGAAGTAGTAGTAGTCACTGTGGAAGTAGTACTAGCAGTACTTGTTGTAGTTGTGTTTGTAGTAGCAGCAGTAGTAGTAGAAATTGTAGTAATAGCAGTAGCAGTAGTAGTAGCATTAGTTGTAGTAGTGGTAGTAGCAACAATAGTTGCAGTAGTAGTGGTTATAGCTGTAGAATCAATAGTAGCAGTTGTAGTAGTAGTTCTAGTTGTTGTTGTAGTAATAGTCATAGTAGCATTAGCAACTGTGGAGGTAGTAGTAGTAGTAGTTGTTGTTGTTGTAATAGTAGTAGCTATACTTGGAGCAATAATAGGAGCAAGAGTTGTAGTAGAAGTAGTAGTAGCAGCAGTAGTAATTATAGTAGTAGAAGTAGTTGTAGCAGCAGAATCAATAGTAGTAGTAATAATAGTAGTTGTAGTAGTAGTTGTAATAATAGCAGTAGTAGCAGTCGTAATAGCAGTAGCATTAGCTACTATAGCAGTAGTAGTAGTCATAGTAATTGTAGTTGTAGTAGTTTTAATAGTTATAGTAGGAGTAGCAGTAGCAGTACTAGTAGTAGAAGTAATAGAAGTAGGAAAAGAAGTAGTAGCAACAGCAGTAGTATTATAGTTGTAGTAGTAGTTGGAATAGTAGTAGTGGCAGTAGCAGTCGTAGCAGTAGCAGTAGTTGTAAAAGTAGTAGCAATAGTAGTTGCAGTATTATTTGTAGTAGTAGTAGCAGTAGTAGCAGCTACAAAAGTTGTAATACCGGTAGTAGTAGCTATATTTGTAGTAGTAGTAATTGTAGTTGTAATACTACCTAGAGTAGCAATAGTGGCACTTGTAGCAGTGGTGGTGGTGGTGGTAGTAATAGTAGTGGAAGCAACAGTAGTAGTAGTAGTAGCAGTAGTAACAGAACTAGTAATAATAGCAGTAGTACTAGTACTACTAGTAGTAGTAGCTATAGTAGTAGTTGTAGTAATAGTAGTAGGAGTAGGAGCAAGAGCAGGAGTTGTAGTCAGTGTAGGAGTAATAGTAGTAGTGGTAGACGCCCCATACGTAGTAAAAGTAGTAGTAGTAGTAGTATTAGTTGCAATAGTTGGAGAAGTAGTTGTTGTAATAGTAGTATTAGTAGTAGTGTTAGTAGCAGTAGCAGCATTACTAGTGGTAGGAGTAGTACCTAAAGTAGTAGTAGTAGTAGTAGTAATAGTAGCAGCAACAGTGGTAGGAGTAGTACCTAAAGTAGTAGTAGTAGTAGTAATAGTAGCAGCAACAGTGGTAGCGATAGTAATAGCGGTAGCAGTATTAGGGGTGGTGATAATAGTAGTAGTAGCAATAGCAGTAGTTGTAGAAATAGTAGCAATAGTAGTTACAATATTAGTAGTAGTAGTAGTAGTAGCAATAGTAGCACTTGTAGCAGTGGTAGTACTAGTAGTAGTAGTATTAGTACTAGTAGTGGCAGCAATAGTAGTAGTAGTAGCAGCAGCAACAATAGTAGTAATAATAGTAGTAGTACTAGTACTAGTAGTAGTAGCTATAGTAGTAATTATAGTAATAGTAGTAGGAGTAGGAGCAGGAGCAGGAGTAGTAGTCAATGTAGGAGGAGGAGTAGTAGTGGTAGACGCCACATACGTAGTAATAGAAGTAGTAGTAATAGTATTAGCAGCAATAGTTGGAGTAGTAGTTATTGTAATAGTAGTATTATTAGTAGTAGTGTTAGTAGTAGTAGCAGCATTAGTAGTAGTAGGAGTACTACCTGAAATAGTAATAGTAGTAGTAATAGTAGCAGCAGCAGTGATACCGATAGCAATAGCAGTAGCAATAGGAGGAGGAGGAGGAGTAGTAGTAGTTGCAGGAGGAGGATGAGGTGGAGGAGGAGGAGGAAAAGTAGTAGTACTAGTACTAGTATTAGTAGTATTAATAGTAGTACTAGTAGTAGAAGTAGTTGTAATTGTTGTAATTGTAGATAAGCAATGGTAGAAGTAGTAGTAGTAGAAGCTATAGTAGTAGTAGGAGTGTTAGGAGTGGTAGTAGAAGCAGTAGTAGTAGTAGAAGTAGTAGCAGTAGTAGTGTCCTTAGTAGTAACAGAACTAGAAGTAGTAGAAGAAGAAGTATGAGTTGTAGTAGTAGTAGTGATATTTAATAGTAGCATCAAAAGTAGTAATCGTAGTTGTAGAAGTGGTAGTTATAGTATTAGTAGTAGTGGAAGTCAGAGTAGCAGCAGCAGCAAGAGTACTAGTAGTAGTAGTACTTGTAGTAGTACTAGTAGTAGTACTTGTAGTAGTACTAGTAGTAGTACTTGTAGTAGTGTCGATAGCAGTATTGGTAGTGGCAGTGGTAGTGGAAGTAGTGGTGGTGGTTGTAGAAATTGTAGTAGAAGTCGTAGTAGCAGTATTAGAAGTAGTAGTATTAGTAGTTGTTGTAGCAGTAGGCTTTGTATTGCATAGTAGTAGTATCAACAGTAATAGCAGTTGTTGTAGTTGTAGTAATAGCAATAGTAGCAGTAGTTATAGTAGTTCTCGTAGTAATAGTAGTAGTACTAGAAGCAACATCAAAATTAGTAGTAGTAGTAGCCGTAGTGATAATAGTAGTAGTTGTAATAGTATTAGTAGTAGGAGTAGTTGTAGTAGCAGTAGGAATAGTAGTCAGAGTAGAAGTTGGAGCAAGAGTAGTTGCAAGAGTTGCAGTAGCAGTAGTAGTACTAGAAGGAATAGAAGTAGTAGTAGTAGGAGTATTAGTAGTAGTAGTAGTTGTTGTTATAATAGTAGTTTTTGTAGCAGCAACAGCAGCAGCAGTAGCTGTAACAATAGTAGTAATTATAGTTGTTGTTGTTGTTGTAGTAGTTGTTGTAGTAGTAGTGGAAGAAGAAGAAGTAGTGGGAGTATTAGCAATGGTTGTAGAAGTAGTAATACTAATAGCAGCAGAAGTAGCGAAAGCAGTAATAGTAGTTGTAGTAGTTGCAGTAATTGTTGTAGTTATAGTAGTAGCAGCAGCAATTGGTTTAGTAGTAGTGGTAGTAGCAGTTGTAGTTGTAAATGTTATCAAAGTAGCAGTAGTCGCAACAGCAGCAGTAGAAGTAATTGTAGTGGAGGTACTTATAATAGTAGTAATATTAGTTGCAATAATGGCAATAATTGTAGCAATAGTAGTTGTAGCCAAAGTTGTAGCAGTAGGAATAGTAGTAGTGGTAGAAGCGGTAGTAGTAGTTACAGTAGTATTAGTTGCAATAGTAGTAGAAGAAGTAGTAGTAGTAGCAACAGCAGCAGTAGTAGTTGTAGAAGCAGCAGCAGTAGTAGTCGTAGTTGTTGTAGCAGTAGTAGTAGCAGTAATCAAAGTAGAAGTAGGAGTAGGAGGAGGAATACTAATTGTAGAAGTAGTTATTATCATAGCAGTAGGAGTAGTAATAATAGAAGTTGGTGTAGGATTAGTAGTAAAAGTTGTAGTAGTAGTTGTTGCATTGGTAGTAGTAGTGGTTGTGGTTGGAGGAGGAGGAGTAGTACTACTACTAGGAGTTGTAGTAGCAATAGTAGGGCTAGTAGGAGTAGTAGTAGTTGCAGTAGTAATAGTATTAGTTATAGTAGAAGCTGTTGTAGAAGTAGCAGCAGGAGTAACAATAATAGTGGCACAATAATAGTGGTATTAGTTATTATAGTAGCAACAACAATAGTAGTAGTATTAGTAGTAGTAATATTAATAATAGAAGTAGAAGAAGTAGTAGTAGTAGTTGTTGTTGTTGTTGTTGTTTTATTGTTGCAGTAGTAATAGCAGTATCAGTAGGAGTAGTAGTTATTGTAGTAGTAGTGGTAGTAATAATAATAGTGGCAGAAGTAGTAGCAATAGTAGTAGTAGAGGTAGTAGTAGTAGAAGTACAACTAGCCATAGTAGTAGTCTACTGCTACTCCTACTATTGCCTAACCCCTACTATTCCTACTCCTAATACTATTAATACTAGTACTACTACTACAGCAACAACTACTATTATTATTATTACTAATACTACTAAAGCTATTGCAACCACTACTACTACAACTTCTACTACTACTACTCCAACTCCTACTCCAACAACTTCTACAACTACGACTATTGTTGCTATAGCTACTACTACTACTACTAGTACTACTACTGCTAGTACTACTCCTACTACTAGACCTAATACTACAACTACTTGTGCTACTACTACTACTACTACTAATACTACAACTACTACTACTGCTATGATTACTACACCTAATACTACTACTCCTACTACTAGACCTAGTACTACAACTACTTCTGTTGCTGCTACTACTACTACACCTAATACTGCGACTACTTCTGCTGCTACTATTACTACACCTAATAACTACAACTACTTCTGCTACTACAACTATGAGTGTACTACCCCTACTATTACGACTACTACTACTCTACAACTACTCCAACTCCTACTTCTCCTACTACTACTACGACTACTACTACTCTACTAGCACAACTGCTATAACTAATCCTCTTCCTACTACTAACTAGTACTACTACTACAACAACAACTACTACTACTATTGCTACTAATACTACAATAACTACGACAACAACAACAACAACAACTACTACTATTAAAACTACTATTACTAAAACTACTACTACTACTACACCTCGAACTACTGCTACTTCTGCTGCTGCTTGTTTTGTTGTTGCTACAGCTACTTTTACTACTACTACTACTTCTACCACTACTCCTACTTCAACTACTACTGCTGCTACTACTACTACTACTATTACTACTACTGCTGCTGCTACTACTACTACTAGTACTACTATTACTACTACTAATATGACTAAAAGTAGTAGTAGCAGTAGTAGCAGCAGCAACAGTAGTAGTAGCAGTATTAGTAGTCATTGTAGTAGTAATAGTCATCGTAGTAGTAGTTGTAGTAGGAGGAGTAGTAGTAGTAGTAGTAGTAGTTGTAGCAGAAGTAGTAGTCATTGTAGTAGTAGTAGTCATCGTAGTAGTAGTTGTAGTAGGAGTAGTAGTTATAGTAGGAGTAGTAGTTGTAGTAACAGTACCAGTAGTAACTGTAGCAGCAGCAATAGTAGTAGTTGTAGTTGTAGTAGTAGTTGTAGTCGCTGGACCAATAGTAGCAGAAGATGTAGTAGAAGTAGTAGTACTTGTTGATGTAATAGTAGTAGCAGTAGTAGTTGTTGTAGTAGTGTTAATAGTACTAGCCATTGTTGTTGTTGTTGTTGTTATTGTTGTTGTAGTAGTAGTAGCAGTCGTAGCACTAGTAGAAGTAGCAGTAGCAGTAGGTATAATGGAAGTAGTAGTGGTCGAAATAGTAGTAGTCGTAATAGTAGCAATATTAAGAGTAGTAGCAAAAGTAGTTTAGTAGGAGAATTTGGAGTAGTAGTAATATTACTAGCATTAGTAGCAGAAGTAGTAGTAGTAGTGGTAGCAATAGTTGTAGTTGCAATGGTAGTAGCCGTAGTAGTATTAATAGTGTAGTAGATATAGTAATGATAGTTATAGCTGTTGTAGTAGTGGTAGTGGTAGGTGCTCTAGGAGAAGTAGTAGTACTTGTTGTTCAAGTAGTAGCAATTGTTGTCATAATAGTAGCAGTTGTAGCAACAATAGCAGTAATAGTAGTAGCAATAGAGAAACAGTAGAAGCAATAGTAGTTGTAGTAATAGTAGAAGTAGTTCTAGTAGTAGTAGAGCAGCAGTAGTAGTAGTGGTAGTCACAGTAGGAGTAGTAGTTGCTGTTGTAGAAGATGTTGTAGTAGCAATAGTGGTAGCGATACCAGTAATTGTAGTAGTAGTAGTAAGGGAAGTAATAGTCATAGTACTAGTAGTAGGAGCAGTAATATTAGTAATAGTACTAGTTGTAGTGGTAGTTATTATTGTTGTTGCTATAATAGTAGAAGTAGTTGTTGTACATGTTGTAGTAGCAGTAGTAGTCACTATAGTAGTTGTATTAGTTGTAGTTGTAGTAGCAGTCGCCATCATAGCAGTAGCAATAGTAGCAGTAGTAGCAAAAGCAAAAGTAGTAGTAGCAGTGTTTGTTGTAGTAGGTGCATTAGCAATGATAATAGCAGTAGTAGAAGAAGTAGTAGTAGTAGTCATTGTTGTACTAGTTGTGTTGGTAGTAGCAGTCACCACAGTAGTAGTAATGTACTAGTAGTAGTAGTAGCCATAGTTGTAGTAGCCATAGTAGTGATAGTAGCAGTAGTAGTATTAGTTGTCGTAGTAGTAGATGTAGTCGTAGTACTAGAACTTGTAACAGTAGAAGGAGAAGTAGAGTTGTAGGTAGTAGTAGTAGTAGCGGTAGTCAAAGTAGTTGTAGTTGCAGTAATAGTAGTAGTCATAGGAGGAGGACAAATAGAGTAGTAGCAGTAGCAATAGTCATAGTAGTAGCACTAGTATTCGCAGCAGTGGTGGTGCTAGCAGTAGTAGTAGTGCTAGTAGTAAGCAGTGGTAGTGGTTGTGGTGGTAGTAGTAGTACTCAGAGTAGTAGTTATAGTAGTAGTAGTTGTAGTAATCATAGTAGTAGTAGTTGTTGTTGTGGTAGTAGTAGTAGCAGAAGTAATAGTAGTTGCAGTAATAGAAGTAGTAGTATTAGTGGCAATAGTAGTAGTAATAGTTGAAATAGTGGTAGCACTAGTTGTAATAGTAGCAATAGCAGTAGTAGTAGCAGTAGTGGCAACAGCAGTAGTAGTAGGCGAAGTAGTAGAAGAATTATTAGAAGTAGTAGTAGCAATAATCGTAGTTGTGGTTGTAATAGTGGTAGTTATTGCAGTAGTAGGAGTAATAGCAGTAGCAGCAGCAATAATAGCAATTGAGGTGGTAGCAGTAGTGATAGTGTAAGTAGCGGTAGCAATAGTAGTAGTTGTTGTAGTTGTAGTTGTAGTTGTAGTAGTTGTTGTTGTTGTAGTAGTAGTAGTAGTACTGTTACAAGTAGTAGTTTCATTAGTAGTAGTAAGAGAAATGGTAGTAGTAGCAACTATAGCAGTAGCAATAGTAGCAATTATTGCAGTCGTAGTAGTCTTAGTTGTAGTGATAGTAGTCATGGTAATAGTAGTAGTAGCAATACTTATAGTAGTAAGAGTAGTAGTAGTAGTAATAATAGGAGTAGTAGCAGTAGCGTAGTACCAGTATTAGGAGTAGTAGTAGTCATAGTATTATTAGTAGTAGCAGTAGTAATTGTGGTAGGTATCATAGTAGTAGCATTACTAGTAGTAGTATAGTAGTAGCAGTAGTAGCAATAGCAATAGTAGTAGCCGTAGTAGTAGTAATTCTAGTAGTAGCATTAGCAGTTTTAATAGGAGTCATAGTAGTAGTAATAGGAGGAGTAGTAATAGGAGCAGTAGGATCAGTAGTAGTAATAGTAGAAGGAGTAGTAGTTGTAGTAGTAGCAATAGTAGCAGTAGTTGCGGTAGTAGTTGTAGTAGTAGTAGTAGTAGTGGTGGTAACCATAGTAGCAGCAGTAGCAATAGTAGTAGAAGTACCTATCGTAGTCATGGTAGTTGTTGTAGTCATAGTAGCAGCAGCAATAGTAGTAGTTGTAGTAGATGAAATAGTACCAGTAAAGTAAGTAGTAGTAGTTGTTGTTGTTCTTGTAATAGTAGTAGCAGTATAAGTATTACTAGTAGCAGTAGTGGTAGTAGCAGAAGTAATACTAGTAGTGATAGTAGTAGGAGAAGTAGTAGTAGTAGAAGTAGCAACAGCAGAAGTAGTTATATTGTTAGTGGCAATAGTAGTTGTAGTAGTTGTAGTAGTAGTAGTGGTCATTGTAGTAGTCATAGTAGTAGTAGCAGTTGTAGTAGTAGTAGGAGTAGTAGTAGTAGGAGTACCAATAGCACCAGTAGCAGACATAGTAGTAGTAATCATCGTAGAAGTATTTAAAGTAGTAGTAGTTGTTGTAGTAGTAGTAGTATTAGTAGTAGTAATAGTAGTAATTGTTGGAGTAGTAGTGGTAGTAGCAGCAATAGTAGTAGAGGTAGTAGTTGTACTACTAGTAGTAATACTAGTTGTACTACTAGTAGTAATACTAGTTGTAGTACTAGTAGTAGTAGCAGTTGTAGCAGCTGTACTAGCAGTAAAAGGACTAGTTCTAGCAATTGCAGTAGTAGTAGTAGTAGCATTAGTAGTAGTAGTAGTAGTAGTAATAGTAGTAGTAGTAGTAATTGTTGTAGTAGTAGAAGTAGTAGTTGTAGTAGTAGTACCAGTAGTACCAACAATAGTAGCAAAAATAGAAGTAACAATAATAATAGTAGTAGTAAAAGTAGTGGTGGTGGTGGTAGTAGTAGTCATAGTAGTAGTAGTACTAGTGGTAATAGTAGCAGTAGTAGTAGCAGCAGTAGTAGCATAAGTAGTAGTAGTAATCATAGTAGTAGTAGGAGGAGGAGTAGTAGTAGTCGTAGTTGTTGTTGTTGTTTTAGTAGTAGTAGGAGTAGTAGTAATAACAGTAGTAGTGGTAGTAGTAGCAGTAGTAGTAGCAGTAATAGGAGAAGTTGTAGTTGTAGTTGTAATAGTTGTAGCAAAAATAGTAGTATTAGTAGTAGATGTAGTCGTAGTAGAAGTAGATGTAGTCGTAGTATAGTAGGAGTAGTAGTAGTTGTAGTACGAGTAGTAGTAGTAGCAGTTATGGTATTAGAAGTAGTAGTAGTAGTCACTATAGAAGAGGTAGTAGAAGTGCCAGTAGTCGTAGTTATTATAGTAGTAGTAGGTGTAGTAGTAGTTGTTGTTGTTGTTCTAGTAGTTGTATAGTAGTATTAGTAGTACTAGTAGTAGTGGTAATAGTAGCGGGAGTATTAATAGTAGTAGTGGTGGTAGTACTAGAAGTAGTAGTTGATATAGTAGGTGGAGGAGTAGTAGTAGCAATTCTAGTAGTAGTATTACTAGTAGTAGTAGTTGCAGCAGTAGTAGCAATAATGGCAGCAGCAGTAGTAGTAGCAACAGTAGAGTTGTAGTAGTATTATAGTTGTAGTGTAGTAGTGGTAGTAATAATAGTAGTTGTAAGGTAGTAGTAGCAGTAGTAGCGGTAGTCATAGCAGAAGTTGTCACAATCGTCGTAGTAGTAGGAGCAGTAGTAGTTGCAATAGTTGTAGTAGTAGTTATAGTAGTGGTGGTGTTGCAGTAGTAGCATTAGTATTAGTAGTAGAAGTAGCAGTAGTAGTGGTCATAGTAGTCATAGTAACAGTAGTAGTCACTTCAACAGTAGTAGTAGTTGTCATAAAGGTAGCAAAAGATGGAGTAGAAGCTGTAGAAGTAGTTGTAGCTGTAGTAGTAGCAGTAGTAATAGTTGTAGTAGTTGTAGTAGTAGTAGTAGTTGTTGTTGTTGTAGTAGTAATAATAGTACCAGTAGTAGTAGGAGTAGTGGTTGTAGAAGTTGGAGTAGTAGTTGTAGAAGCTATAGAAGTAGTTGTAGTAGTAGTAGTACTAATAGTAGTTGTTGTAGTCGTAATACAAGTAATGGTAGTAGTAGTAGCAGCACTAGTAGTAGTGGAAGTAATAGTAGGAGGAGTAGTAGTGGTAATAAGAGTCAAAGTAGGAGTAGAAGTAGTAGTGGTAGTATTAGGAGTAGTAGTAGGTGTTGTAGTAGTAGTCATGGCAGTAGTAGTAGTACCTGTAGTACCTATAGTAGTAGTAGTAATAGCAACAATAGTAGTAGGAGTAGTAGTTGTAACAGTAGTAGTAGTGGCAATAGTAGTGGTAGTAGTTGTTGTAGTTGTAGTAGTAGTACTAATAGTCGTAGTAGTACGACTAGTAGCAGCAGTAGTAGTGTTGGTAGTAGTAGTAGTAGCGACAACAGTAGTTGTTGTTGTTGTTGTTTCAATATTAGTACTAGTAGCAGTAATGGTAGTAGTAGTAGTAGTTGAAGTAGTATTAGTAGTAGTAGTACTAGTAGTGGTAGTAGTGGTTGTAGTGGTAGAAATAATAGAAGTTGTACTAGTAGTAGTAGGAGCTATAGTAGGTGTAGCAATAGAAGTAGGAGTAGTAGTAGCCGGAATTGTAGAAGTTGTAGTAGGATTAGAAGTTGTGGCATTAGTAGTAGCAGCAGTTGTAGCCAAAGCAGCAGTAGTAGAAGTAGTAGAATAGTATTAGTAGTAGAAGTGGCAGTAGTAGTAGCAATTGTAGTTGTTGTTGTAGTAGTAGTAGTAATGGTCGTTGTACTTATAGTAGTATTAGTTGTAGTAATAGTAGCAGTAGTGGTAGTAGTAATTGTGTTAGTAGTAGTAGTAGTAGTAGTAGTAGTAGCAGTAATAGGAGTAGTAGTTGAAATAGCACCAGTAGCAGTAGTAGCTGTAATTGTTTTAGTAGTAGTGGTAGTAGTAGTACTACTAGTAGTAGTAGTAGCAACAATAGCAACAGTAATACTAACGGTAGTCATAGTTATTGTAGTAGTAGTAGGAGGGGGAGAAGTAGTACCAGTACCAGCAGAAGCTGTAGCAGTTGTAGTAGTAGGAAAAGAAGTAGGTATAGCAGCAGGAGAAGTAGGTATAGTAGCAGTAGGTGTGGTTGCAGCAACAATAGTAGCAACAGCAGTACTGTTAGTATTGGTAGTAGTGGTAATAGTAGTAGTAGTAGTAGCCACAGTAGTAGTAGCAGTAGCAGCAACAGCAGCAACAGTAGTAGAAGCAGTATTAGTAGTAATAGTAATAGTTGCAGCAGTAGAACAGTAGTATGACGATAGGAGTAGCAGTAGTAGTAGCAGCAACTACAGTAATAGTATTATCAGTAGTAGTGCTAATAATAATAGCAGTAGTTGCAGTAGTCGTAATAGTAGTTGTAACAATAGCAGTAGTAGTAGTTGTTATTATTGTAGCAGTAGCAACAGTAGTTGTAGTAGTCATTTAGAAGATGTAGCCGAAGCAATAGTACGTGTAGCAATAGCAGTAGTATTAGTTGGAGAAGTAGTAGCAGTATCTGTAGTGGTAGAAGTAATAGCAGTAGTAGTAACAACAACAGCACTAGGAGTACAACTAGTAGTAGTAATAGTAGCAACAACGGTAGTAGTAGTAGTGGGCACAACAACGACAATATTAGTAGTAGTAGTAATAGTAGTAGTACTAGCAGTAGCAGTCATTGTAGTGGTTGCAGTAGTAGTAGTAGAAGTAGTAGTAGTTGCAAAAGTAGTAGTAGGGGGAGAAGGAGGAGGAGGAGTAATAGTAGAAGTAGTAGTAGTAGGAGGAGAAGTAGTAGTAGTAGCAGTAACAGTAGCAATAGTAATAGCAGCAGCAGCAACAGTAGCAGTAGTAGGAGTAGCAGTAGCTATAGCAGTAGTAGTAGTGGTGGTGGTGATAGTATAGCAATCATAGTAGCTGTAATAATAGTAGTAGTAGTTGTAGCAGTAGTAATAACAGTAGTAGTGGTAGTGGTAGGAGTAGTTGTACGAGGTGCAGCGGTAGCAACAGAAGTAGTAGAAGTAATGGCTGCAATAGCAGCAGCAGTAGTGGTAGTAATAGTTGTAATAGTAGTAGTGGTAATATTCATAGCAAGAGTAGTAGCGGTAGTAGTAGTAAGTTATAGTAGTAGCAGTAGCAATAGTAGTAGCAATAGCAGTAGCAATAGAAGTAGAAGTAGCAGCAACAGAAGTAGTAGAAGTAGTGATTGTATTAGTGGCCGAAGTTTGTAGTAGTGGCCGAAGAAGCAGTAGCAATAGCTATAGGAATTGTAGTAGTTGTTGTGGTGGTAGTAGTAGCTGCAGAAGTAGTAGTAGCATTGACAGCAGAAGTTGTAGTAGTTGTAGTTGTTGTACTAGTAGTAGCAGGAATAGAAGTAGAAGTTGTAGTAGTAGTAGAAGTAGTAGTAGTAGTAATTGTAGTAGTAGTAGTAGTAGTAGTAGTAGTAATAGTAGTACTACCAGTAGTACTACTACTAGTAGTTGTTGTTGTTGTCATTGTTGTTGCTGTAGAAGTAGTTGTGATCATAGTAGTAGAAGTAGAAGAAGTGGAAGTAGAAGTAGTAGTAGTAATAGGAGTAGTAGCAGAAGTAGTAGCAATAATAGCAATAGTAGTTGTAGTAGTAGTAGCAGTGGGAGAAGTACTAGTAGAAGTACCAGTAGCAACATTAGTAGTAGTAGCAGTAGTAGTTTTAGAAATAGTAGTAGTTTTAGTAGTAGTAGCAGCAGCAGTAGTTTCAAGATTAGTATTAGTTGTTATTGTAGTAGTAGTAGTAGTGGTAGTAGTAAAAGTAGTTGTTGCAATAGAAGTAGTGGTAGGAGCAGTAGTTGGAGGAGTTGGAGTAGCAGTAGTACTACTACTAGTAGTAGTAGTGGTGGTAGTGTTAGTTGTAGTAGGAGGAGGAATTGAGGATGTGGTAGAAGTAGTAGATGTCGTAGTAGTGGTAGTTGTAATATTTGTAGTAGTAGTAGAAGTAGTAGCAGTAGGAAAAGTAGTAGTAGTATCAGTAGTAGTAGTAGGAGGAGGAGGAGTAGTAGTAGAAATAGGAGTAGTTGTAGTAATAGTAGTAGTAGTAGTATTTGCAGAAGGGGTAGTAGTAGTAGCAGCAGCAATAAGAGTAGTTGTAGTAGTAGTAGGATTAGTAGTAGTAATTGTAGTAGTTATTGGAGTAATAATAGTGCTAGTTGTAGTTGTCATTGTCGACAGTAGTAGTAGTATTAGCAGTAGGAGTTGTAGAAGTAGTTGTAGAAATAGTAGTAGTAGCAGCAATATTTGTATTAATAGTAGTAGAAATAGGAGTAATTGTAGTAGTTGTCGTAGTAGTAGTGCTAATAGTAGAAGTTGTAGTAGTGTAGCAGTAGTAGTAGGAGGTGGAGGAGGAGGAGGTGGAGGAGGAGGAGTTGTAGTTGTAGCAATAGGAGTAGTTGTAATAGTAGTAGTAGTAATAGTAATAGTAATAGTAGCAGCTGTAGCAGTAGTAGTAATAGTAGCAGTAGTAGTAGAAGAAGCAGAAGTAGAAGTAGTAGTAGTCGCTGTAGTAGTAGTAGTAGTAGTAGTACGAGTAGTAGTAGTAGCAATAGTAGAAGTTGTAGTAGTACTACTAGTAGTAGTACTATTAGTAGTAGTAATAATAGTAATTGTTGGAGTAGTTGTACTTGTAGTAGTAGTGTATTAGCGGTAGCAGCAGCAGCAGTAGTAGTAGAGATAGTAGTTGAAGCAGTACTAGTAGTAGTGTTAGTTGTTGTACTAGCAGTAGTAGTAGTAGCAGTAATCATAGTAGTAGAAGTTGCATCAGTATTAGTAGTAGTAGCAATTGTAGTCATATTTGCAACAATAGTAGTAGTAACAGTAGTACTGCTGCTGCTCCTGCTAATACTACTACTACCACCACCACCACTAAGACTATTGCTACTTTTACTGCTACTACTGCTCCTACTATTACTACCACTACTTCTACTATTACTATTAACGTTACTACTGCTACTAATGCTACTACTACTTCTATTACTACTACAACCACTGGAGCTATTGTTGCTACTGCGACTACTGCTTCACCTACTACTACAGCTACAACTACTACTACAAATACTATCATAACTTCAACAATAACAAGCCCTATTGCTACTATAAATGATACAATTACTCCAACTACTGCTACTACTACTGCAACATTTGCTACTACTATTACAGTTACAACTATTGGTACCATTGTTACAATTACTTCTTCTACTACTACTACAACAACAACTACTACTATTGTTGCTACTACTGCTACTACTGTTGCTACTACTGTTGCTACTACTATTGCTAATACTACAACTACTACTACTTCCCCTACTACTACTACCTAGACAACAACTACTCCTACTATTGCTGCTACTATTAGAACAATTACTTCAGTGGTTACTACTGCTGCTGCTACGACTAATACTATTGCAATTATTGCTACTACCACCACTACCGCTACTACTTACTACTGCTGCAACTACTTTTGTTACTACTACTACTAAAACTATCACTACCGCTACTACTACTGCTACTGCTACCACTACTATTATGACTATTGCTACTTCTGCTAGTACTATTACAACTACTGCTACAATAGTTACTACTACTACTATGATTACTACACTAACTACTACAACTACTATTATGGTTGCTAATACTAGTACTATTGCAACTACTTCTCCTACCACTACCACTACTATTGCCACCAGTACTACTTGTACTACTTGTACTACTTCCACTACGGCTTCTTTGACTTCCACTAATGCTATTTCTAGTTCGGTTGCTACTACTTCTATGATCGCTACTACTACTAATGCTACCACAACTTCTACTACTACTACCACCACCATTACAACAACTACTGTTGCTGCTACTACGACTATTGCTACTACTTCTACTACTACTACCACAACAACAACAACAAATACTACTACTATTATAATTACTACTACTAGTAGTAGTATTATTATTGTTATTAGTACTACTAGTACTGCTCCTACTGCTGCGACTACTACGCTTACTACTACTATTACTACCACAACAACTACTACTACCACTACTAGTACTTCCACTTCAACTTCTAGTCCTACTGTTACTGCTACTAGTCAATCAACTACTACTACTACTAGTAGTACTATAAATACTACTATTACTATGGAAAATACTACTACTGCTACTACAACTATAGATGCTGCTGCTGCAGCACCTACTACTACTAGTACTACTACAACTATAATTCCTACCCCTACTCCTACTATTGCTTCTACTACTACTCGTATTACTCCTACAACTACTGCTACTACCACTCCTATCCAACTCCTACAGCTACTACTACCCCTTAAACTATTACTACCCATACTCCATCTACTACTTCACAAACTACAACTCCTACTCCAAGTCATACTACTACCATTGCTACTACTTCTATAACTACTAGTACAACTACTACTACTACTAATAGATCCATAAAATCTCAAATGATATTGTCAGGAATCTTTGCAGTTTGCACTAACTATATATAAGCGATAAATCCCATCCACTTCCCGCTAACAAAGAAATAATCAATCAATCAGTACATCCACTTGCACCAACCCACAGCCATTGGCCCATGATCCACAAAATGAAACAAATTAACAGTAACAAACCACTGTGATCATGCTCCTAATTAACCAAATAAAATAAACCAACAATAATAAATTATAGTCATCATGGCTGTGATTAACCAAATAAAACAAACGAACAGTAAAAAATAGTAAACACTATATGTTGTGCTCACGGGGGAACCTGCGCTCACTAGGCGACTTGCACTCATGGGGGGGACCTGCGCTCACCGCAGGAGCGCTACACTCGCCGAGCGACCTGTGCTCACTACATGAGCATTGCGCTTGCCAAAAGTTGAGTTTGACTTTCTGGAGATGCCGCGAGCACGCTGCGCTCACCGCCAGTTAAGACCAACTTCCTGGAAATGCTGTGTGTGCATTGCGCTCGCTTCCAGTTGAGCTCAACTTCCCAAAGATGCCGCACTGTGCTGAGCTCCTAGCGAGCGTGCTGCACTCACCCCCCGCGCTGCTCTCGCTCTGCCCGCTTTGCTCGCCACCAATGAAGCTGAAAACCAAAACCAAATACTTGGTTTCATTTCACCACCGGCCGAAACCAAGCTATTTTAGCACTTGCCAAAATCGAGCCATTTCGGCCGAAACTTTAGACCTTGCTACTACCACTACTAAAACTACTACTACTACTCTTGCTACTATTACTACCACTACTACTGCCACTACTACTACTGCTATTGCTACTACTACTACTAATACCGCATGTACTACGACTACTATTACTACAACTTCTACTATTGCTAGTAATACTGCTTCCACTAATGCTACTACAACTACAACTACTACTATTACTGCTACTGCTAATACTACTACTGCTGTTGATGCTACTACCGCTACTCCTACTACTATACCTACTTCTTCTCCTATCATTATACCTTCTTCTTCTCCTATTGCTGCAACTATTACTACTACTGCTACAGCTGCTGCTGCTACTACTACTATTACTAATACTACCACCACCACTACTACAACAACAAATACTACTACTATTACCACTACTGGTGCCATTTCTACTACTACTCCTATCACTCCTACTACTACTGCTACTACTACCAATACTACAACTGTGACAACTACTGCTACCATTACTATTGCTACTAGTATGACAGCTACTACTATTACTACCATTACCACCACCACCACTACTGCTACTACTACTTCTACCACTACTACTACTATGACTATTAATACAACAACAACAACTACTGCTACTACTACTGATACGACGACTACTACTAGTAGTAGTATTACTACCACTACTCCTATAGTAGTATCAGTAGTAGTAGTAGTTGCAATAGGAGTAGTTGCAGTAGTAGTAGCAGCAGTAGTAATATTAGTAGAAGGGGGAGTAATAGTAGGAATAGGAGTAGTTGTAGTAGTAGTAGCAGCAGAATTACTAGCCGTAATTATAGTAGTTATTGGAGTAGTAACAGTGCTAGTAGCAGTTGTCAGAGTAGTCGTATTGTAGTAGTAGTATTAGTTGTAGGAGTCGTAGTAGTCGTAGAAGTAGAAGTAGCAGCAGTAGTGTTAGTAGCAATAGTAATAGTAGCAGTAGGAGTTGTTGTTGTAGTAGTACTAATAGTAGTAGTAGTATTAGTAGTAGTAATTATAGAAGTTATTCTAGTAGCAGTGCTAGTAGTAGAAGTTGTAGTAGTAGCAGCAATAGTAGAAGTAATAGTAGTAGCAGTAGTAGTAGTAGGAGTTGTATTAGTAGCAATAGGAGTAGTTGTTTTTGTAGTAGAAGTAGCAGTATTGATAGTAGCAGTAGCATTACAATTAGTAGCGACAGCAACAATAGTAGTTGTTGTAGCAGTAGTAGTTATACTTCTAGTGAAAGAAGCAGTAGTAGCAATAGTAGCCATAGTAGTAGTAGAAGTAGTTGTAGTAGTAGGAGAAGTAGTACGAGGAGTAGTAGCAGTAGCAACAACAACAATTGTAGTTGTCGTAGGAGTAGCAGCAGCAACAGCAGCAGTAGTAGTAGTAACAATAGTAGCAGCAGTCGTAGTAGAAGTAGTAGTAGTAGCATTTTTCATAGTAGTAGTAGTAGCAGCAACAACAGCAATAGTAGTCGTAATAGTAGTAGTAGTAGTAGCAGCAACAACAGCAGTAGTAGTAGTAGCAATAGTAGGAGCAGTCGTAGCAGTTTTAGTACTAGTAGTAGAAGTAGTAGTAGTAGCATTTTTCATAGTAGTAGTAGTAGCAATAGTGGTAGGAGTAGCAGTAGTGGTAGCGGTAGTAGTTGCAGTAGTAGTAGTAGTAGTAGTAGTAGTAGTAATAGTAGCTGCAAGAGCTTTACTAGCAGTAGTTGTTGTAGCAACATCAACAACAGAGTAGGAGTAGTCGAAGCAGTTGGAGCAGAAGTAGTAGTAGCAGTAGTAGTAGAAGGAATAGTAGTAGAAGCAGTAGCAGTGGAAGCAGGATCAGTAGTACTAGTAGTAGTAATAGTAGTAGCTGTAGTAGTCAAAATAGTAGTAGTGGTAATAGTGGTAGTTCTACTAGTAGCAGTAACAGCAGCAGCAGTAGTAGTAGGGGTTGGAGTATGAGTAGTAGTAGGAGTTGTAGTTGTTATAGTAATGGTATTTGTAGTAGTAATAGCAGTAGTGGTAGTAGTAGTAGTTGGAGAAGTTGTTGTAGAAGGAGCAGGAGTAGTAGTAGCAGTGGGAGTTGGAGTAGGAGTAGTAGCAGTAGTAGTTGTTGCAGCACTAGCTGTAGTAGTAATAGTAGTTGTAAAAGTAGTTGAAATGGTAGTAGTTGTAGTAGCACTAGTAGAAGTCGAGGTAGTAGTAGTAACAGTAGTAGTAGTTGTAGTTGTTGTAGTAGTTGTAGTTGTAGTCATAGCAGGTGTAGCAATAGCAGTAGTACTATTTGTAGTAGTAGTAGTTGGACTAGGAGTAGTAGTTGGAGTACTATTTGTAGTAGTAGTAGTAGTAGCATTAGTAGTACAGGTAATACTAGTAGTAGTAGTAGCATTAGTAGTAATGGTAATAGTGGTAGTAGGAGTTGTTGTTGGAGTTGATGTAGTAGTAGTAGTTGTTATTGTTGTTGTTGTAGTAGTAGTAGCAGCGGCGGCGGCTATAGGAGTTTTAGTAGGGGTGGAGAAGGAGTTGTAGTAGTATTAGAGGTAACTGTAGGAGTTGGAGTAGGAGTAGTAGTTGTTGTAGGAGTTGGAGTACTAGTAGTAGTTGTTGCTGTTGTTCTAGTAGTAGTAGTAGTACTAGTACTAGTAATAGTAGTAGTAGCCATGCTAGTAGTTGTAGTAGTAGTTGTTGTAGTGAGAGTTCTAGTAGTAGTCCTAGTAGTAGTAGAGGTAGTAGCAGAAGCAATAGTAGTGTTAGTTGTTGTAGTAACGGTAGAAGTAGTAGTAGTAGTAGTAGTAATCATAGTAGTAGTAGTCACAGGAGTATTAATTGTAGTAGTAGCAATTTTAGTCATATTTATCACAGCAGTAACCGTAACAATAATGCTGCTGTTGCTATTGCTAATACTACTAGTACTACTACTTCTACTACCACTTAAGACTACTACTACTATTACTGCAAGTACTGCTGCTACTCTTACTACTACCACTTCTACTACTACTATGACTATTAATGCTACTACTGCACCTGCTATTAATACTACTATAAAAACAACTAGGGCTGTTGTTACTACTACAACTACTACTTTGCCTACTTCTACAACTGCAGCTACTACTCCTACACATACTATTGGAAAATCAATAACAACAACTACTACTATTGCTACTACAAATGGTACAATTACTCCAACTACAACTGCTACTACAGCTGCAACATCTGCTACTATTATTACTATTACTACTTTCGGTACTATAGCTTCTACTACAATTACTTCTTCTACTACTGCCATAATAACAACAACTACTACTACTATTGCTAATACTACTACCACTACTACTACTCATACTACTACCTGGACAACAACTACTGCTACTACTGCTACTACTACTACTTCAAATATAACTTCAGCTGCTGCTACGACTGCTACTACTACAACTACTGCTACTACCGCTACTACTGCTACGACTACTACTGCAACTACTTCTATTGCTACAACTACTGCAACTACCGCTACTGCCACTATTACTACTACTACTACCGCAACTATTATGACTATCGCTACCGCTACTTCTACTGCTGCTACAACTCTTACTTCTAATACTACTACTGGTCCACAACTACTGCTACTACAACTAGTACTACTACAGCTCCACAACTATTGCTACTACGACTACTACTACTGCTCCACAATTACTGCTACTATGACTACTACTACTACTCCATAACTATTGCTACTACTACTACTACTACTTCACTATACTTGTGATTACTGCAATAAATACTGCAACTATTACTGCGACTGCTAATACTAGTACTACTGATACAACTTCTACTACCACTACTACCGCAACTGCCACCAGTACTACTTGTACTACTTCTACTACTTCTACTACAGCTTCTAAGACTTCCGCTAATGCTACTTCTACTTCGGCTGCTACTACTTCTACTACCTCTACTACTACTAATGCTACCACAACTTCTACTATTGCTACTACTACGACTACAACAACTACTACTGCTACTACGACGACTATTGCTACTACTTCTACTACTGCTGCTATTACTACTGCTACAGTTGCTACTACTACGACTACTACTATTTCTCCAACTCCTATTACAACTACTACTTCTTCTTCTACTACTACTACAACGATTACTACTACTACCACCACCACCACAACTGCCACTATTACTACTGCTATTACAACTACTACTCCTACAGCTACAATTACTACTACTACTAGTAGTAGTAGTATTGCTACAACTACTACTGCTATGACTGCTATAACTACTACGACAACAACTACTGCTACTGCTGCTACTATCACTTCAACTTCTCCTAGTACTACTACAAATACTACCGTTATTACTACTACGACAACTACTGCAGTGGTTGTTGCTGCTGCTATTACTACTACTACTGCAACAACAACAATAACTACTACTACTACTATTATTAATACTACTTCTAGTACTACTACTACTGCAACAACGACACACAACAATAACTACTACTGTTACTAATACTACTACTACTACCACCACCACAAGTACTACTACTATGACTACTACTACAAGTACCGCTATAACTACAAGTACCATCGCTAGAATTACTACAACAACAACTACTATCACCGCTACTACTGCTACTACTATTGTTGTTGTTGCCGCTACTACTACTATAACTACTTCTACTTCTACTACTATGGCTAGTGCTACTTGTACTGCTAGTACTACTACTACCACTAATAATATAGCTATTGCTATTGCAACTACAAGAGCAACTTGTACTACTACTACAAGTACACCTACTGCTGCTGTTACTACTCTCACTGCTCATACTACTGATACTACTACTATTACATCTTCTAGAACTAATAATACTGCCACTACCACCACAACTTCTGCTGCTTAAACTTCTGGAACTACTTCTACGACAACTTCTATTGCTACTTCTACTGCTATTACAACTGCTACCACTTCTACGACTACTACTATCGCTACTACTTCTACTACTACTACTCCTAACAATCCTACTACTACTATTACTACTGCTACTAGTACTACTTCTACCACTGCATCAACTACTACCACAACAACTACTACAACTACTAATACTACTATTACTACTACTTCTACTACTATTAATACTACTACTACCATTATTACTACTACTACTGCTACTCCTACTACTAAAACTACTACTACTTCAACAACCTCTACACCTACCAATACTGCTACTACTGAAACTGATACTACAACAACTACTATTACTATTACTACTACTATTAATTACCTCCACTATGACCACTACTACTGCTATTCCTACCACAACTACATCGACTATTACCCCTATTCCTACTACAACTCCTTCTACTGCTCCTCCTCCTCCTACTACTACTACTACTTTTTTTCGTAGTTCGACTGCTGCTATTGCCACTACTCATAATACTCCTAATACTACTACTATGACTACTAATATTTCTTCCACAACAACAACAACAACTACTACTACAACTAGAACTCCTGTTGCTACTGCAACTACTCCTACTACAACTACTACTACAACTACGATTACAACTAAGACTACTCCTTTTAATGCTACGACTTTGACTACTACAACTACAACTACCAACTACAACTAATACACATACTATTATAGCTGCTAAAACTACTACTACTGTTGTTGCTGCTACTACTATTATTACTACTACTATTACTGCAAGTACTACTTCTACTCGCACTACTATTATTACTACTTCTACTACTACTGTTGCTACTAATACCACAATTATTACTACTACTGCAATTACTAATTTTACTCCTGCAACTATTATTACTACTTCTGCTACTGCTACTACTACAAGTATTACTACTACTACTGTGACTACTACTAGTCCTACTCCAACTATTACAACTACTCCTAGCACTACTACGACAATGAGAACAACAACAACTACTAATACTTGTGCTCTTGTTACTGCTACTACTGCTACTCCTACTACTACTGCTGCTAGTACTACTACCACCACCACTTCTTCGGTAACTACTACAACTATGACTACTTCTACTACAACAACTACTATGACACAACTACTACAACTCCGACTACTACTTCTAGTGCTACTACTGCTGCTACTACTATAGAGACTGCTACTATTACTAGTACTACTACTCCTAATACTCCTACTGCTGCTGCTGCTACTGCTACTACTACCACTACTACTTCTTCTGCCACTTCTTCTACCACTACCACAACTTCTAATACTACTACTAAATACTAGCACTGTTGCAAATACAACTACTATTACAACAACTACTACTCCTACTACTACTGCTACTGCTGCTCCTCCTCCTCCTCGTCCTCCTCCACCTCCTATTACTACTACTACCACTGCAACTATTACATCGACTACTACTCCTACTCCTACTCCTACTCTTACTACAGTTGCAACTCCTACTACTACAACTACTACGACTCCTACTACTAATTGTACTGCTGCTACTGCTGATGATACCTCTGCCTCTCCTTATACTACTACTACTTCTTTTTCTACTACTAGTGCGACTACTACTTATTCTTCTACGACAACAACAATAACTAGTACTACAACTAGTACTAATGTTGTTGTTGTTGCTGCTATTCCAAGAACTAGTACTACTACTACTACTACTTCCATGACTACTACTACAACTTCTTCTACAACTACTACAACAACTACTACTACTACAACCATGAAGACTTCTGCTATTACTATTAAGATAACTACTACTGCTGCTACTGCTACTAAGATAATTACTACTGCTGCTACTGCTACTACTACAATAGCAACAACAACAACTACTACTACCATAACAACAACTACTACTACCACTACTATAACTAATACTACTACTACTACTGCCCCAACTACTACTTACTACTACTACAACTACTACAGCCCCAACTACTATTACTACTACTACAACTACTACAGGTACTAGTGCTACTACTACTATTGCAGCTTCCTCTACTACAACTGCTACTACTGCTGTTGCTGCTGCTGCTATGGTTGCTTCGACCACTACTACTCCAACCACTATTCCGACTAGTACTACTACTTATACTACTACTACTACTACTACTACTACTACTACTACTACACTAATGCTAATACTACTTCAAGTATTGCAACTATTTCTATTAATACTACTTCAACTACTACTCCCACTACTACTACTATGACAATTGTTGTTATTTCTACTGCTACTAATGGTACTTCTCCAATTACTATGACTACTACTACTACTACGTCCCCTACGGCTCCAACTATTACTACTACTACTACAACTGCTACTACTGCTACTACTACTACTTGTTCGGCTACTCCTACTACGAGTACTATTACTGTTGTTACTTCTGCTACTGTTCCTGGTACACTCCTACTGCTACTAGTACCATTACTACTACTCCTACTACTGCAGCTTCTGCTACTACATCTGCTACTACTGCTACTTCTACAAATACTACTATTACTGCTCAAACTACTACTGGTACTCCTACTACTATGACTATTGCAGCTGCTACAACTACTACTTCTCCCACTCGTTCAAATATTTCTACTACAACTACTACCACCACCACTAATATTATTTTCACCAACGATACCTCTGCTACTAGTGCCACTACTGCTACTTCTACTACTACTACTACTGCAACTTCTACTCCTGCTACTATTGCTAATGCTACTACTACTATAGCTCCTTCAACTACTACTACAACTACGGATACTGTTACTACTATGACTGCTACTACTACAGCTAGTTTTACTGCTAGAGTTGCTTCAACTTCTACTACTACAACTGCTACTCCTACTACGACGAATGCTACTACTACTACTACTAATAGTAATACTGCTCCAACTACTATTGTTGCTGTTACTGCTACTCCTATTGCTACTGCTACTTCTCCTACTTCTGCTACTCCTACTACTACTGTTGCTACCACAACTAATGCAGCAATGGCTACGACTACTCCTGCTACTTTTACCACTACTATTACTACAATTACTACTACTCCTCTGCTGCTAGTGGCACTACTGCTACTTCTACTACTACTACTACTGCAACTTCTACTCCTGCTACTATTCCTAATGCTACTACTACTATAGCTCCTTCAACTACTGCTACAACTACGGATACTTTTACTACTATGACTACTACTACTACAGCTACTTTTACTGCTAGAGTTGCTTCAACTTCTACTACTACAACTGCTACTCCTACTACGACGAATGCTACTACTACTACTACTAATAATAATACTGCTACAACTACTATTGCTGCTGCTACTGCTACTCCTATTGTCCTATTGCTACTGCTACTTCTCCTACTTCTGCTACTCCTACTACTACTGTTGCTACCACTACCAATGCAGCAATGGCTACGACTAATCCTGCTACTTTTGCTACTACTATTACTACTATTACTACAACTCCTACTACTTATACTACTACTCGTACCAATATTTCTACTCCAATCACTCCTATCATTGCCACTACTACTACTAATACTGTTGCTGCTACTACTGCTACTACTGCTGCTGCTAATCCTATGACTACTACTACTACTTCTGCGGCTATTACTACAACTACTCCTACTATTAGGACTACTACTACTAGTACTACTGCTACTACTAATACTTCTCCCACTACTATCGCTATAGTTACTACTACTATTACTGCTACTACTACTAGTACTCCTACTACTGGTACAAGTACTACTACAACTACAGCAACTACTGCAACTATTGCTACAATGGCAACCTATACTACTACTAATACTACTACTACTACCACTACTATTACAACTGCTACTACTAATACAACTACTACAAAAACTTTTGCTACTAAAAATACTACTATGACAAATACTATTGCCACAATACTACTATTGCTAATACTATTACTACTAGTACTAATTATATTACTACTACTACTACTACTACTACTTTTGCAACTACTTCAACTACTTTACTTTTGAGTTCTATTGCTAGCATTACTACATTTGCTACCTTTATTTTGACTTCTATTGCTAGCACTCCCACTACTCCTACCACTGCTTCTATAATTGCTACAACTTTTATGACTACTACCACTACTACTACTACTTCTGCAACTACTACTAATTCTACTATTACTACTGCTACTATTTCTACTTGCTTTAGTACAACAAATATTATAGGTACAACGACTACTGCTACTGCTACTACTACTACTACTACAACTGCTGCTACTGCTACTATTGTTGCTTCTACCACTACTAAACCAGTAATGTTGCTGCTACTACCACAACCACTATAGCTGCTACTACTTCTTCTACTATTAGTGCATCTACTATTGTTGCTATTACTACTACTACCACTGCTACTACAACTACTACTACGACAATTACTTGTACAGTTACTATGGCTGCTTCTACTGCTACTACAACAACTACTACTACCACGGCCACCACCACCCCCTACTTTTGCTATTATTGCAACTACTACTGCCACTACTACTACTGCTGCTGCTGTTGGTACTACTGCTACTGCTGCTACTACTACTACTACTACTACTATTGCTGCTGCTGCTACTACGACTACTTTTCCTACTTCTACTACTACTGCTGCTATTGTTTCTGCTACTTCTGCTACTACTTCTACTACTACTTCAGCCACTACTGCTACAACTACTACTACCACTACCACTACTACTACAATAACAACTACTACATCTACTGCTACTACTATTGCTACTACTACAAGAACAACTACTACATCTACTGCTACTACTCCTACCACAACTACTACTGCAACTGCTACTACTACAACAACTGCTATTGCGGCTACTGATAGTAGTACTACTAATTGCTACTATTGCTACGGTTATTCCCGCTATTGCAACCAGTGCTAGTACTACTCTATTTTTCCTACTACTACTGTTGCTGCTAGGACAACAGCTACTGCTATAGTGCTATTGCTTCTATTACTACCACTACTACAAATACTGCTGTTACTTTTGCTACTACTACTGTTACTTTCACTTCTACGAATTCTACGACTACTACTGCTGCTAATTCAACAACAACTACTTCTAATACTACTGCTACAACTTTTGCTCCTACTACTACTGCTATTAATACTTCTACTACTACTTCTACTACTACTACATTTATTAGTTCTACTACAGTGACTATTGCTACTACTACTACTTCTCCTTCTACTACCACCACTGCTACTACTACAGGTATCACTACTACTACTACACCAACTACTACGACTACTACTACCACTGTTGCTGCCGCTACTACTGCTACTACTCCTACAACTTCTACCACTACTACTTCTACTGCTACCAGAATTAATATTGATACAACTCTTGCTAGCAATACAACTACAACTACTATTTCTTGCTTGACTACTACTACTACTGCTACTCCTACTACTATTATTATTACTACTACTCCTCCTCCTCCTCCTCCTACTACAACTATAAATACAACTACTACTATGACTACTCCTACTTCTTCTACTACTACTATTATTTCTATAACTACTTCTACTACTCCTACTACTACTGCTGCTACTAATGCAGTTATTGCTATGACTATTGTTGATGCTACAGCTAATACTACCGTTGCTGCTACTAAAGCTACTATAATACTACTACAACAACTACTACTACTACTGCTACTAATGCCACTACTATTGCAAATTCGACTACTATTACTTTTACTGCAACTACTAATACTATGACTACTACTGCAACCACTACTAATTTTACTATTAATATTACAACAACAACGACTGCTACTATTACTACTACTACAGCTACTACTGCTGTCATTGTTGGTACAATAACCGCAACTACTACTGCTACAACTGTTGCTACTGCCACTATAATTACTAGTACATTTGATACTACTTCGGGTACTATTACTACTACTACTTCTACTACTAGTGCAATTGCTGCAACTACTGCTACTACTGGAACTACTGCTGCTAATATTAACACTACTACTGCTGCTACTACTACTTCTACTCATACTCCTACACCAAATCATACTACAACTCCTACTACAACCCCTGCTACTACTACTACCGCTACACCTATTGCTACTACTACTACTACTCCTACTACTTCTGCTACTTTTACTGTTGCTACAACTACCACTACTACTCAAACTCCTACTACTACTACTGCTACTACTAGTACTACTACCACAACAACAACTACTACTACTTCTATTACCACGAGAACAACTACTACTACCCATTCTGCTATTACTACAATTGCTACTATTACTGCCCCTACTACTACTGCTACTACTACAACTAATACTAACACTACTACAACTACTACAACTACTACTAATACTAACAGTCCTACTACTTCAACTGCTACTACTATTACTACCACTACTCCTACTACCACTACTACTCCTAACAGTCTTACGACTTTTACGACTACTATGCCAACAAATACTACTACTACACTCCTCCTCCTACTACTACTTCTACTACCACCACCACCACTACTACTATTACTACCACTACTGCTACTACTACTACTATTATGACTACTCCGACAACTACTACTGCTCCGACTGCTACTACTACTACTACTACTACTCGTACTAATACTAGTACGCCAAACACTGCTACTACTACTACAACATTGGCTACTGCTATTGCTACTACTACTATTACTACAACTACTACTACTAAATAACTAGTACTACTACTAGTACAACAACAACTACTACTACTACTTAGACTTCTACTATCTTATTATTAGTACAACTGCTTCTACTACTTCTCCTACCAATTTTGCAACTACTACAACTTTGAATCGTACTCCTACATCTACTAGTACTGCTTCAGTTGCTACTATTGCTGCTACTGCAACTATGCTGCTACTACTACTACTACTACTACTACTACTACTACTACTACTACTACTATTACTAATACTACTAGTACTAGTATACTGCTACTACTACTACTAATACTACTACTACTTCTACTAATGCTGCTACTACTACAATTACTATTAATACTAATATTACAGCTATTGCAACTACGGCTGCTACTACAACAACAATGACAATAACAACAACAACTACTACTACTACAACAACAAATACTACTCCTACTACTACTAGTACCGAGTCATATTAGCACTACTGCTACAATATACATTTATACTACTACCAGTACTACTACAACAACTGTTGCTGCTATTGCTGCTACTACTACTGCTGCTCATACTACTACTATTATTATTGCTGCTACTGGTACAATAACTACTGCTGGTTCTACTGCTACTACTACTCCTACTCCAACTCGTACTACTTCTAGGACTCCTCCTACTACTACTACTACTACCCCTACTCCAACCACTTCTACTACCATGAGTACTAGAACTACTACTACAACAATAACAATAACAACAACAACTACAACTACAACAACAACTACAACTACAACAACAACTATTACTATTATTACTACTATTACTACTACTACCACTACTTCCGCTACTACTGCTGCTGCTGTTACTACTACTTCTACTACTATTACAGCTACTACTACTCCTCCTCCTATAGCTACTACTTCTCCTACTGGTACTAATACTATAGCTACTACTTCTACTACTGCTACAACAACAACTACCACCACTACTACTACCACTACAACTAATCCTATTGCTGATGCTACATCAACAACAACAATGATGACTTCTACTCCTCAAACTACCACAAGAACTACTATTGCTACAACAACTACTACTAATACTACTACTGTAACTACTACTACTGTAACTACTACTGCTTCTACTACAACACTTCTACGACTACCTCTACTACTACTGCTGCTAATGTTACATCACTTCTATTACAACTACTACAACTAATACCACTACTTCCCCTACAACTACAACTACTACTGCTAATACCACAATGTCTCCTACAACTACAACTATTACTACAAATAATGCAATTACTGCTACTACTACAACTACCAAAATATTTTCTAATACTTCCACTACAACAAAAACAACAACAACTACTACTACTACTGCCACTACTACTACTTCAACTACTACTACTCCTACTATTAGGACTACTTCCACTACTCAGATTGCTACTTCTTCTACTACTACTAGAACTACTACTATTACTACTACTACCACTACTACTACCACTGCTGCTGCTGCTACAACTACTACTACTGCTACTACTACTAATATTGCTTGTACTACTACCAATACAACTCCTACTTCTCCTACTTGTACTACTACAACTAATACTACTAGTACCACTACTACAACAACCACTACTACAACTACTACAACAACTACTACTACTATTCCTACCACTACAACAACTACTACTACAAATATTACAACAACTACAACTGCTACTTCTACAACTACTACTACTGCTACTATGACTACGACTATTACGTTTGGTACTACTACTACTACTACTAATAATACAGCTACTACTTCTACTATTACTACTACTCCCACTACTTCTACTATAATTACTGCCACTATTGCTGCTATGGCTCTGCTACTACCACTACAAGTTCTATTATTTCTACTGCTACTGCTACTACTACAAGTCCCACAATGGCAATTACTACTACAACAACAACAGCAACTGCTGCTGCCACTGTAACAATGGCTGCCACAACCACTACTACTACTACTTTTGCTACTATTGCTACTACTATTACAATTGCCGCTACTACTGTCACTAATATTACAACAATAACAACAACTACTACTACTATAACAACAACTACTAGAACTACTGCCACTACTAGTACTAGTACTAGTACTAGTACTACTACTATTACTATAAATACTACTAATACTACTACTACTTCTGCAACTACAACTCCTTCTACTCCTACTACTACAACTCCTGCTACTACAACGACGACTACTACTATGACTACTACTACTACTACTACTACTACTACAACTACAACTACTACTACTTCTACTACTTCTACTACTTCTACTACTACTTTTACTACTGACATTTCTACGACTACTGCAACTACAATTGCAATAACAACAACAACTACTACTCCTACTACCACTACTACTACGACTACTAGAACTACTATTACTAGTGCTACTATTACTACTGCTACTACAACTACTACTACAACAACAACTACTACTACTACTACAACTGCTGCTACTATTTCTACTACTACTCTTAATCCAACTCCTACTCGTACTACTACTTGTACTCCTATTACTACTCCTACTGCTACCACTACAACAACAACTACTACTACTACAACAACCACTAATTCTGCTACTACAACTAGTACTACAACTACTACTCTCATTACTAATATTACTACAACAACAACTACTACTATAGCTATTACTACTTCTATTAATACTGCTACAACAACTACTACTACTACTACGACTGCTACTACTATTGCTACTACTACTGCTGCTGCTGCTACTACTACAATTGCTGCTGCTGCTATTACGACAATTACTACTACTACTCATGCTGCTACTGCAGGTCCTACTACTATTGCTACTAGTACCACTACTACTACTACTACAACTATTACTGCTACTGCTACTGCTAGTACTATGAATTGTACTACTTCTACTATTGCTACTAAAACACTAGCTACTACTACTACTACATCTATTATAGCTAGCAATACTACTACTACTAGTACCACTACTATAATTTCTACTAATACTGCTACTACTGCTACTAATACCACTCATCTGCTACCACAGTTGCTGCTACTATTATTGCAAATACCATGACTACTAGTACTGCTTTTGTTACTACTACTGCTACTGCAGCTGCTAGTGCTACTACTCCAGCTACTACTTCTACTGGTACATCTACTATAGCTAGTCCTGCTACTATTGCTACAAATAATACTACTGCAACTATTACTGCTGTTGCTACTACTACTACTAGAATCACAGCTATAACTACTTCAACAACTATGACTACTACTACTACTGCCACTAATAGTACTACTACTACTACTACTAATACTAATAAAACTACTAGCACTTCTGCTACTACTACAACCACTACTACTACTACCACCGCTGCTACTACTGCGACTACTTTCACTATTAACACCACCACCACCACTACTACTACAACTACAACAACAGGAATAACAACAACTACTACTCCTACTACCACTACAACTATAACTACTACTGCTACTACTACTAGTGCTGCTGTGGTTGCTGCTGCTGCTACTACTACTACTACTACAACAATAACAACAACAACAACAATAACAACAACTACCACCACTCCTCCTACTACTACTATAGCTACAACTATTGCTACTGCTGCTATTGCTACTAGTACTACTACTCCTAATACTACTACTATTGCTACTACTCCAACAACAACTACTACTACCACATCTATTACAGCTGGTACTACTAATACTGCTACAAATTATACTATTATGATTACTACTACCACTACTAGAAGCACTACTGCCACAACTTCAACTACTACAACAACTACAACTGCTACTATTACTACAACAACAACTACTACTACTACTAATACTACTACCACTATGGCAACTGCTTCTACAACAAGTACTGCTACTACTACTGCAACTACTACAACAACTAAGATTGCTCCTACTCCAACTCCTACTCCTAATACTACTACTCATACTACTACATCTACTACTACGACCACGATTAAAACTATAACTACTACACCTACACAAACAACAACTAGTTTGACTACTACTAATGCTAATTAAACAACAACAAATAGTACTATCACTACTGCAATTACTACCATAACCACTACTACTACTACTACTACTATTATTACTACTACTACTACTACCATTACTACTTCTATAACTACTATAATGACAAAAACAACAACAACAACAACTACTACTACTACTCCAACTACTACTACTATTGTTGCTACGACCTTTACTACTAATACTAATACTACTACAATGAGAACTACAATGACTACTGCTCCTGCTGCTACTCCTACTACTATTACAACTAGGACTACTGCTATGACTACAGCTCCTACAATCGCCACTACTGCAACTCCTACTTTGACTATAATCGCCACTACTATTTTTGCTGCTACAACTTCTACTACTACTACCATAACTACTACTCCAACAACTACTACTAATACTCCTACTCCTACTACTACTGCTATTACAGCTATTGCTACTCCTGCTATAACAATAACTACTACTTCTATGATTGCAAATACTTCTTCTTCCTCTACTACTTTTACGACAACTACTACTATTCCTGCTACTACTACTATTATAACTACTACTACTACTATGACAACAACTACTTTAATTACTACTACTACAACATGTACTACTATTATAGCTACCACTACTACCGTAACTACTACTACTATTATGCCTACTACTACCACTACTACTACCCTCCTAACATTCCTACTAGTACTACTAGTACTACTACTTCTACTACTGCTACTATTACTATGATTACTACTACTACTCCTACTACTACAACTACTATTACTGTTGTTGCTAATACTACTGCTACAATAAATTCTACTATTACTAGTACTAGTGCTAGTACTACTACTACTACTACTATTTCTACTTCTACTACAACTTTTTCTGCAACTTCTATTATTATTACTACTACTACAACTTTTGCTACTAGCTACTACTACTGCTGCTGCTACTACTACCACTTGTACTACTACTTATACTACCACTACAACTACCACAACAACCACTACTACTACAACTACCTCTACTATTAATACAACAACTACTACTAGTATTAATACGACTACTACTACAACTACTACTCCTACCACTTCTCGCGTTACTAATACAAGTCCTACTACTCCAGCTACTGCTACAACAACAACAACAACTGCTAGTACAAATACTATTACTAATACTGCTACTATGACTACCACTACTACTATTGCTACTCCTATTGCTACTGCGATTATAATAAGAACTACAATTACTACTACTAGTACTACTACTACTGTAACAACTACAACAACAACAACAACTACTACTACTATTACTACTAATTCTACTGCTACAACTGCTAATATGGCAAACTACAATTATTGCTACTGCTACAACCACTACTACTACTATTGCAATTGGTACTATTGCTACTACAAATACTACTACAACTTCTGCTATAACTACTTCTGCTACCACTATGAATACCACTATTGCTACTACTACTACTACTACAACTATTGATACTACTACTACTTCTTCTACAACTACAATGACTACTACTACTTCTTCTGCTACTACTATGACTAATCCTACTCTTCCTCCTCCTTGCCCTCCTTCTACTACACCTATTACTACCATTGTTGCTACTACTACTTCTACTATACTGCTAATACAACTTCTACCGCTGCTAATGCTACGGCTACTACTCCAGCTACTACTAGTACAACTACAACTGCTACTACTACTACTATTTCTACTACTACTACTACTTCTACCACTATAACTACTACTAATCCAACTACAAGTCCTACAATTATTACTACTGCTACTACCACTACTATTACTGCTACTACTACAACTACTACTACAACTACTACTCCTACTACTATTACTTCCACTACTACTACCTAATACTACAACTACTACTATTGCCACAACTATGATTAGTACTACCAAAAAAACTAGTACTACTATTACTTCTATAATTACTACTACTATAAATATAACTATTACTAATGCTACAACTTCTATAACTACTCCCACTACAACTACCACTACTATGACAAGTCCTACTATTGCTGCTGCTGCTACAACAACAGTAGCTACTGCTACTACTCCTATCGCTACAGCTATAACAATAACTACTACAACTACTACTACCACTACTACAACTACTGCTACTACTACTACCACCACTACTACCACTAGTAGCAGCAGTAGTAGAAGAGTAGTGGTATTAGTAGTAGAAGTAGTAGCAGTAGTGGTGATGGTGGTAGTAGTAGTAGCAGTAGTAGTAGCATTAGTGGCAGTAGTAGTAGTAGTAGTAGTATTAGTAGCAACAACAGTAGCAGTAGTACTAGTAGTAGTAGTTAGTAGTAATAGTAGTAGTAGTAGTAGTAGCAACAACAGTAGCAGTAGTACTAGTAGTAGTAGTTAGTAGTAATAGTAGTAGTAGTAGTATTGGCAGCCATAGTAGAAGTCACACAACTAGTAGCAATAGAAGTAGTAGTAGTACTAGCAGCAATAGTAATAGTAGTAATAGCAGTAGCAGTTGTAGGAGTAGTTGTAGTAGTAGTAGTAGTAATAGTAGAGGTAGTAGCGATTGTAGAAGCTTTAGAAGTAGTAGTAATAGTAGTAGTATTAGTAGTAGTTGTAGTAGTGGTCACTATAGTAGTAGTTCTAGTAGAAGTAGTAGTAGTAGCAATAGCAGTAGTAGTAGTTCTAGTAGAAGAAGTAGTAGTAGTAGTAATAATACAAGTAGTAGTAATTTTAGCAGTATAATTTCTAATAGTAGTACTTGTGGCAGGTGTATTAGGAGTAGTAGTAGCAGCAGCTGTAGTAGAAGTAGTAATAGTGGTCGTAGTTCATAGTAGTAGTAGTAGTTGTAGTAGTAGTAGTAGTAGAAGAAGATGAAGCAGTAGTAGTGGTAGTAACAGTAGTAGTAGTAGTTGTTGTTGTTGTAATAGTAGTAGTATTAGTGGTAGTGGCATAACTAGTAGTACTACTAGTAGTAGCAGCTGAAGTAGTTGCAATAGCAGTAGCAGGAGTAGTAGTAGTAAGTGCAGCTAGAGTAGCAGTAGTAGCAGTAGTAGTAGTAGCACTAATAGTTGTAGTAGTAGTATTAATAGTTATAGAAATAGTAGTAGTAGTAGCCATAGTATTAGTAATTGTAATAGCGGTTGCAATAGCAGCAGCTGAAGCAACAATAACAGTAGTAGTCACAGTAGTTGTAGTAGTAGCTATATTAGTTATTGTTGTTGTTGTTGTTGTAGTAGTAGTAGTAATAGTAGTGGTGGTGGTGGTGGTAGTAGTAGTAGCAATAAGAGTAGTTGTTGTTGTAGTCGTAGTAGCATTAGTAGTAATTGTTGCCCTTGTTGTAGTAGTAGTAGTTATAGCAATAGCTGCAATAGCAGCAGTAGTAGCAATAGATGTAGTAGTAATGGTAATTATTGTAGGAGATGTAGTAGGTATAGTAATAGTAGTAGTGACAATAGCAACAATAGCAGTAGTGTTAGTAGTAGTAGTGTTGGTAATAGTTGTAGTTGTAGTAGCAGTATTAGTAGCAGTAGTGATTCTAGTTCAAGTAGTTACAGTAGCTAGAATGGCAGTAGTAGTAGCTGTATTAGTAGCGCTATTCATAGCAACAACAATAGTAGTAGTAGTTGCATTAGCAATGATAGCAGTAGTAGAGGTAGTAGTAGTAATAGTGCTAGTAATAGTAATGCTAGCAGTAGAAGTAGTAGTAGTAACAATAGCAATAGTAGCATAGCAGTATTAGTAGCAGTAGTAGATGGACAGATATAGTAGTTATAGTAATAGTAGTAGTTACAACAACAACAATAGCAGCAGTGTTAGTAGTAGTAGTTGTAGTAGTAGTGTTGGTAATAGTTGTAGTTGTAGTAGCAGTAGTGATTCTAGTTCAAGTAGTTATAGTAGCTGGAATAGCAGCTGTAGTAACTATATTAGTAGCGCTATTCATAGCAACAACAATAGTAGTAGTAGTTGCATGAGCAATGATAGCAGTAGTAGAGGTAGTAGTAGTAATAGCGCTAGTAATAGTAATGCTAGTAGTAGAAGTAGTAGTAGTAGTAATAGCAGTAGTAGCAGAGCAGTATTAGTAGCAGTAGTAGATGGACTAGTGGTACTAGTATCAACAACAGTAGAAGCAATAGTAGTAGGAGTAGTACAAGCATGATAGTAGTTGTTGTAGCAGTATTAGTAGTAGTAGTAACAACAGCAGTAGTAGTTGTTGTTGTAGTACTTATAGTAGAAGTATTAGGAGAAGTGGTAGTAGTAGTAGTGGAAGCAGTAGTTGTAATAGTAGTAACAGTAGTAATGGTAGTAGTAGTAGAAGCAGCAGTTGCAGTAGTAGTAGTAGCTATAGTAGCTATAGTAGTAGTAGCAGTAGTAGTAGCAGATGTTGTGGCAATAGTAGTAGCAAAAGTAGTTGTAGTGGTAGTAGTAATACTAGTAGCAAAGGCTGTAGTAGCAGTAGCATCAAAACTAGTAGCAAAATAGTAGCCGCAATAGTAGTAGATGTAGTAGTAGTAGTAGCAGTAGTAGTAATAGTAGTAGGAAAAGTAGTAGCAGTAGCAGCAGTAGTACTAGTAGTAGTAGAAGCAGTAGTAATAGCAAATGTAGTAGTTGCAATAGTGGCAGCAATGACAACAGTAGAGGTAGCGTAGCAGTCGTGGTAGTAGTAGTAGGAGGAGGAGTAGTAGTAGCAGTAGTTGTAGTAATAATCGTAGCTGTAGCATTAGTCATTTTAGTAGTAGTATATGTAGTAGTAATAGTTGCAGCAGTAGTATTTGTAGTAGTAGTAGTAGTAGTAGTGGAAGCCATAGTACAAGTAGTAGTAATAGGAGAAGTAGTACTAGTAGTAGAAGTAGTCGTAGTAGTAGTAGTTGTAGTAATATCAGTTTTAGCAGCTGTATTAGTACTAATTGATGCAGCAACAGGAGTAGCATTGATAGTAGTGGTAGTAGTACTAGTTATAGAAGTAGCGGTGGTAATAGTTGTAGTAGTTGTCGTAGTAGAAGTATCAGTAACCGTAATAGTAGTAGTAGCTACAGTAGTAGCAGTAGCAATAGTCATAGTAGTAGTAGTATGCGAAGTGGTAGTATTAGCATTCTTAGTAGTAGTTGTAGTAGTTGTAGTAGTTGTAGTTGTAGTAGGAGTATTTGCAGCAGTCGTAGAAGTAAAAGTAGTAGTTGTAGTAGTAACAGTTGCAGTAGCAGTTGTGATAGCAGTAGTGGAAGTGGCAGCAGTTGTAGTAGCAGAAGAAGTAGTACTTGTTGTTATTGTATGAAAACTAGTAGTAGTATTAGTAGTAGTAGTAGTTATTTTTATTGTAGTAGTACTAGTAGTAGAAGTAGTAGTAATAGCAATATTAGTAGTAATAGTAGAAGAAATAGTAGTTGCATTAGAAGCATTAGTAGAAGTAGAAGTAGTAATAGAAGTAGTCACGATAATAGTTGTAATAGCAGTAATAGTAGAAGCAGTAACAATAGTAGCAGTAGTAATAGTTGTAGCAGTCGTAGCAGTAGTAGTAGTATAAATAGTGGTAGTAGTAGCAATTATAGCTACAGTAGTAGTACTAGTTCTAGTAGTTGTTGTAGTAGTAGTAGTAACAGTAATAGTAGGAGTAGTTATAGTGAAATTGGTAGTAAGGGTTATAGTCATAGTAGCAGTAGTAGAAATGGTACCAATAATAGCGGTAGTAGTTGTAGTAGTAGCAGTAGCAATAGCAGTTGTAGTAGTTGTTGTTGTTGTTGTGGCCGCAATAGTTTTAATATTAGTAGTAGTAGTAGTAGTCATAGCTGTCACATTAGCAGTAGCGGTAATAGTTATTATTGTTGTAGTTACCATTGCAATAGTTGCAACAATATTAGTAGTAGTAGTAGTAGCAGCAGCAGTAGCAATAGCAACAGTCATTGTAGTAGCAGTAGTAGTCATCGTAGTAGTAGTTATAGTAGGAGTAGGAGTTATAGTAGGAATAGTAGTTGTAGTAGCAGTAGCAGTAGTAACTATAGTAGCAGCAATAGTAGTAGTTGTAGCAGTTGTTGTTGTTGTAGTTGCCAGACCAATAGTAGCAGAAGATGTAGTAGTACTAGTACTTGTTGATGTAATAGAAGTAATAGTAATAGCGGTTGTAGTAATGTTAGCTGTACTAGACATTGTTGTACTACTAGTAGTAGTAGCAGTTGTAGTAGTAGTAGAAGTAACAGTAGCTATAGGTATAATGGAAGTAGCAGTGGTCGAAATAGTAGTAGTTGTAGTAGTAGCAATATTAAGAGTAGTAGCAAAAGTAGTTTAGTAGGAGAATTAGGAGTAGTAGTAATATTACTAGCATTAGTAGCTAAAGTAGTAGTAGTAGAAGTGGAAGCAGCAGATGTAGCTGCAGTCGTTGTAGCCATAGTAGCATTAATAGTAGTAGATATAGTAATGGTAGTTGTAGTAGTTGTTGTAATAGTAGTAGCGGTAGGTGCTCTAGGAGAAGTAGTAGTACTTTTTGTTCTAATAGTAGCAATTATTGTCATAGTTGTAGTAGTTGTAGTAGCAGCAGCAGCAATAGTAGTAGCAATAGAGCAACAGTAGAAGCAGTAGTAGTTATAGTAATAGTAGAAGTAGTTCTAGTAGTAGTAGAGCAGTAGTAGTAGTAGTGGCAGTCACAGTAGCAGTAGTTGTAGTAGTAGTTGTAGAATATGCTGTAGTAGTAGTACTGGTAGCGGTAGTAGTAGTTGTAGTAGTAGTAGTAAGAGAAGTAATAGTCATAGTACAAGTACTAGGAGCAGTAGTATTAGTAATAGTACTAGTAGCATAGGTAGTAGTAGTTGTTATTGTTGTAATAGTAGAAGTAGTTGTTGTAGGTGTTGTAGTAGCAGTAGTAGTCATTATAGTAATTGTATTAGTAGTAGTAGATATAGTAGTAGTTATAGTAGCAGTCGCAACCATTGCCGTAGCAATAGTAGGAGTAGTAGTAGAAGCAAAAGTAGTAGTAGCAGTGGTTGTTATAGTAGGTGCATTAGTAATGATATTAGCAGCAGTAGAAGTAGTAGTAGTAGTTGTTGTTATTGTACTAGTTGTGTTGGTAGTAGTAGAAATAGTAGTCGCAGTAGTAGTAGCAGTCACCGCAGTAGTTGTAATATTACTAGTAACAGTAGTAGCCATAGTCGTAGTAGCCATAGTAGTGATAGTAGGAGTAGTAGTATTAGTTGTAGTAGTAGTAGTTGTAGTCATAGAGCTATAACTTGTAGCAGTAGAAGGAGAAGTGGAGTTGGAGCAATAGTACTACTAGTAGTAGTAGCAGCAGTAGTAGAAGTAGTTGTAGTTGCAGTAATAGTAGTAGTAGTCGTACGAGGAAGAGAAATAGAGTAGTAGCAGTAGCAATAGTCATAGTAGCAGCAATAGTATTAGCAGTAGTGGTGGTGCTAGCAGAGTAGTAGTCCCAATAGTAGCAGTGGTAGTGGTGGTGGTAGTAGTAGTAGTAGTTATAGTAGTAGCTATAGTAGTAGTAGTTGTACTAGTCATAGTAGTAGTAGTAGTTGTTGTTGTTGTGGTAGTAGTAGTAGCAATAGTAATAGTAGTTGAAGTAATAGAAGTAGTAGTATTAGTGGCAATAGTAGCAGTAGTAGCTGAAATAGTGGTAGCACTAGTTGCTGAAATAGTGGTAGCACTAGTTGTAGTAGTTGTAGTAGCATTAGTAGTAGCAATTGTAGTAGTAGACGAATTATTAAAAGCAGTAGTAGCAGTAGTACTAGTTGTGGTGGTAATAGTCGTAGTCATAGCAATAGTAGGAGTAATAGTAGTAGCAGCAGCAGTGGTAGCAGTAGTGATAGTGTAAGGAGTGGTAGCAGTAATAATAGTAGTTGTAGGAGTAAAAGTTGTAGTTGTTGTAGTAGTAGTTATTGTTGTTGTTGTAGTAGTAGTAGTAGTAATAGCAGTAGCAGCAACAGTAGTAGTACTATTACAAGTAGTAGTTTCAGTAGTAGTAGTAGTCAAAGAAATAGTAGCAGTAGCAGTAGTAGAAGTTATAGCTGTCATAGTAGTAGTAATACCTATAGTAGTAAGAGTAGTAGTAGTAGTAGTATTAGTAGTAGTAATAGTAATAGTAGTAGTAGTAGCAGTAGCGTGGTATCAGTAGTAGGAGGAGTAGTAGTCATAGTATTACTAGCAGTAGTAGTAGCAATTGTGGTAGGTATCATATTAGTTGCATTAGTAGTAGTAGTAGTAGTAGTAGTAGCAGTAGTAGCAATAGCAATAGTAGTAGTAGCCATAGCAGTAGTAATTTTCGTAGCAAGAATAGCAGTAGTAATAGGAGTAATAGTAGTAGTAATAGGAGTAGTTGTAGGAGAAGTAGTAGGATCAGTAGTAGTAGTCATTGTAGTAGTAGCAGTAGTAGTAGTTGCAGTAGTAGTTGCAGTAGTAGTAGAAGTAGTAGTAGTGGTGGTGGTAACCACAATAGCAGCAGCAACAATAGTAGTAGAAGTAGTTATCATAGTCATGGTTGTTGTTGTAGTCGTAATAGCAGCAGTAGTATTAGTTGTCATAGAAATTGTAGCTATAGTAGTAAATGTAATAGTACAAGTAAAGTAAGTAGTAGTAGTAGTAGGAGTATAAGTAATACTAGTAGTAGTAGTGATAGTAGCAGAAGTAGTACTAGAAGTGATAGTACCAGGAGAAGTAGTAGTGATAGAAGTAGTAGCAGCAGAAGTAGTTATATTGTTAGTGGCAGGAGTAGTTGTAGTAGTTGTGGTAGTAGTAGTGGCTGTTGTAGTAGTAGTAGTAGTAGCAGTTGTTGTTGTAGTAGTAGTAGTGGCAGCTGTAGTAGTAGTAGTAGCAGTAGCACTAGTAGCAGACATAGTACTAGTAGTAGTCATCATTTGTAGTCATGGTAGTTGTTGTAGTCGTAGTAGCAGCAGCAGTAGTAGCTGTCATAGCAATTGTAGCTATAGTAGTAGATGTAATAGTACGATTAAAGTAACTAGTAGTAGTAGTTGTTCTTGTAGTAGTAGTAGGAGTACAAGTAATACTAGTAGCAGTAGTGATAGTAGCAAAAGTAGTACCAGAAGTGATAGTAGCAGGAGAAGTAGTAGTGGTACAAGTAGTAGCAGCAGCAGTAGTTATATTGTTAGTGGCAGTAGTAGTTGTAGTAGTTGTGGTAGTAGTAGTGGCTGTTGTGATAGTAGTAGTAGCAGTTGTTGTAGTAGTAGTAGTAGCAGCTGTAGTAATAGTAGTAGTAGTAGTAGTAACAGTAGCAGTAGCAGTAGCAGTAGCACTAGTAACAGACATAGTAGTAGTAGTAGTCATCGTAGGCGTAGTTATAGTAGTAGTATTAGTAGTAGTAATAGTAGTACTTGTTGGAGTAGTAGTAGTGCTAGTAGTTGTACTACTAGTAATAATAGTATTAGTAGTAGTAGCAATGGTAGCAGTAGTACTAGTAATAAAAGGACTAGTTGTAGCAATTGCAATAGTAGTAGTAGTAGCATTAGTAGTAGTAGCAGTAATAGTCATAGTAGTAGTAGTAGTAATTGTTATAGAAGTAGAAGTAGCAGCAGTAGTAGCAATACCAGTAGTACAAACAATAGTAGCTGAAGTAGAAGTAGCAATAATAATAGTAGTAGTAGAAGTAATGGTGGTAGTTGTAGTAGTAGTCATAATAGTAGTAGTGATAATAGTAGCAGCAGTAGTAGCAGTAGCAGTAGTAGAAGTGGTAATAGTAGTAATCATAGGAGTAGTAGTAGCTGGAGTAGTAGTAGTAGTCGTAGTTGTTGTTATTATTGTCGTAGTAGTAATAACAGTAGTAGTAGTAACAAAAGTAGTAGCAGTAATAAGAGAAGTTGTAGCAGTAGTAGTAATCTTAGTAGTAGTAGTTGTAGAAAAAATAGTAGTATTAGTAGTATATGTAGTCGTAGTAGCAGTAGATGTAGTGATAGTAATAGTAGTAGTAGTTGTCGTACGAGTAGTAGTAGTTGTTGTAATATTAGAAGTTGTTGTAGTAGTAGTAGTCACTGTAGAAGAGGTAATAGAAGTGCCAGTAGTTGTTGTTATTGTAGTAGTACTAGTAGTAGGAGTAGTTGTTGTACTAGTAGTTATAGTAGTAGTAGTAGTATTAGTAGTATTAGTAGTTGTGGTAATAGTAGCAGGAGTATTAATAGCAGTAGCGGTAGTAGTACTAGAAGTAGTAGTTGCTATATTATCATGAGTAGTAGTAGTAGTAGTTCTAGTATTAGTATTAGTAGAAGTAGTAGCGGTAGTAGCAATGATAGCAACAGTAGTAGTAGCAACAGCAATAGTTGTAGTAGTAGTGTAGTTGTAGTGTAGTAGTGGTAGCAATAATAGTAGTTGTAAAGTAGTAGTAGCAGTAGTAGCAATAGTCATAGCAGAAGTTGTCGTAGCAGTGGTTTTTAGTAGTAGCAGCAGTAGTAGTTGCAATTGTTGTAGTTGTTGTTGTAGTAGTGGTGTAGCAGTAGTAGCATTAGTATTAGTGGTAGAGGTTGTAGTAGTAGTGGTTCTAGCAGTCGTAGTAGCAGTAGAAGTCACTGGAACAGTAGTAGTAGTTGTCATGAAGGTAGCAATAGAAGGAGTAGAAGCTGTAGAAGTAGTTGTTGCAGTAGTAGCAGCAGCAGCAATAGTTGTAATAGTAGTAGTAGCGGTAGTAATAGTAGTACTAGTAATAGAAGGAGTAGTGGTAGTAGAAGTCAGAGTCGTAGTTGTAGAAGCTGTAGAAGTAGTTGTAGTAGCAGTAGAAATAGTAGTAGCAGTTGTAGTAGTAGTACGAACAGTACTTGTTGTAGTGGTAATAGAAGTAATAGTAGTAACAGGTAGCAGTTGCAGTAGTAGTGGAAGTAATAGTAGGAGGAGTAGTAGTGGTAGTAAGAGTGGAAGTAGGAGTAGTAGTAGTGGTAGTATTAAGAGTAGTAGTAGGTGTTGTAGTAGTAGTAGTACCTGTAGCACCTATTGCAGTAGTAGTAATAGCAGCAATAGTAGAGTAGTAGTAGTAACAAAAGTAGTAGCAGTAGTAGTTGTAATAGTAGTAGTAGTAGTGGTAGTAGTAGTTGTAGTTGTAGTGGTAGTAGTAATAATAGTACTAGTAGTAATAGTCATACTAGTAGGCCTAGTAGCAGCAGCAACAGTAGCAGTAGTGCTAGTAGTAGTAGTAGCAGTTGTAGTAGTAGCAATGGCAGTAGTAGTTGTTGTTGTTTTGGTAGTAGTAGTACTAGTAGCAGTAATGGTAGTAGTAATAGTTGAAGTACTAGTGGTAGTAGTAGCAGTAGTTGAAGTAGTACTAGTAGTAGTAGTAGTAGGTTTAGGAGCGGCAGTAGTAGTAGTGGTTGTAGTGGTAAAAGCAATAGGAGTTGTAGTAGTAGTAGGAGTTGTAGTTGGTGTAGCAATAGTAGTAGGCGTAGTGGTAGCTAGAATTGTAGAAGTTGTAGTAGTAGTAGTAGCAACAATTGTAGCTGAGGCAGCAACAGTATTAGTTATAGTATTAGTAGTAGAAGTGGCAGTAGTAGTAGCAACTGTAGTTATTGTTGTTATTGTAGTAGTAGTAATTGTCATTGTACTAACAGTAGTAGTAGCTGTAGTAATCGTAGCAGTAGTGGTAGTAGTAATAGTATTATTGTTAGTAGTAGTAGTAGCAATAGCAGTAATAGGAGTAGTAGTTGAAATAGCACCAGTAGCAATAGTAGTTGTAGTTATCGTAGTAGTAGTGGTAGTAGTAGTAGTACTAGTAATAGTAGTAGCAACACTGGCAATAGTAATAATAACAGTAGTCGTAGTGGTGGTTATAGTTGTAGTAGTAGGAGGAGGAGAAGTAGTAGTAGTACTAGCAGAAGCTGTAGCAATAGTAGCAGTAGGAAAAGAAGTAGGTATAGCAGTAGGAGAAGTAGGTATAGTAGTAGTAAGTGTGGTTGTAGCAATAGTAGTAGCAATAGCAGTACTATTAGTATTGGTAGTAGCGGTAATAGCAGCAGCAGTAGTAGCTATAGTAGTAGTAGTAGCAGCAGCAGCAGTAGAAGCAGAATTAGTAGCAATAGTAATTGTAATAGTTGCAATAGTAGAGCAGTAGTACGACGATAGTAGTAGCAGTGGTAGTAGTAGCAGCTATAATAGTAGTATTAGTAGTAGTGCTAATAATAATAGTAGCAGTTGTACTAGTCATAATAGTAGTTGTAATAGCAGTAGTAGCAGTAGTAGTAGTTGTTGTTGTTGTAGTAGCAACAGTAGTTGTAGTAGTCATTTAGAAGATGTAGCCGAAGCAATAGTACCAGTAGCAGTAGAAGTAGTACTAGTTGGAGAAGTAGTGGTAGTAGCTGTAGTAACAAAAGTAATAGCAGTAGTAGCAGTAACAGCAATAGCAGTAGGAGTACAACTAGTAGTAGTAATAGTAGCAACAACGGTAGTAGTAGTAGTGGGCACAATAACGACAATATTAGTAGCAATAGTAGTAGTAGTAGTACTAGTAGTAGTAGTCATAGTAGGGGATGCAATAGTGGTAGAAGTAGCAGTACTTACAAAAGTTGTAGTAGTAGCAGCAGCAGTAGTAGTAGGAGGAGGAGGAGGAGGAGTAGTGGTAGTAGCAGCAATAGTAGTAGGAGAACAAGTAGCAGTAGCAATAGTAGTAGTAGCAGTTGAAGTAGTAGTAGTAGAAGTAGTAGTAGTAGGAGGAGGAGGAGGAGTAGTAGCAGTAGTAGTAGCAGTAGCAGTAGTAGCACTAGTAGTAGTAGTAGTGATAGTATAGCAATAGTAATACTAGTAATAATCGTAGTAGTAGTCGTAGCAGTAGTAGTAATAGTAGTAATAGTAGTAGGAGTAGTAGTAGGAGTAGCGGTAGGAACAAAAGTCGTAGAAATAATTGTTGCAATCACAATAGTAGTAATATTAATAGCAATAGTAATAGCGGTAGTAGTAGTAGCAATAGTAGTAGAGGTAGTAGTAGCAGTAGAAGTAGAATTAGCAGCAGCAAACGTAGTAGAAGTAGTGATAGTAGTAGCAGCAGAAGTTGTAGTAGTAGTGGTGGTGGTAGTAGTAGCTGCAGAAGTAGTACTAGTAATGGCAGTAGAAGTTGTAGTAGTAGTAGTTGCAGTACCGATAGTAGCAGGAGTAGACGTAGAAGTTGTAGTTGTAGTAGAAGTAGTAGTAGTAGTAGCAGCAGGAGTAGTAGTCGTAGTAGCAGCAGCAGTAGTAGTAGTGCTTTTGGTAGTAGTAATTGTAGTAGTAGTTGACGTAGTAGTAGTAGTAATAGGAGGAGAAGGAGGGGTAGTACCAGTAGTACTACTAGTAGTTATTGTTGTTGTCATTGTTGTTGATTTAGAAGTAGTTGTGGTCAATAGTAGTAGTAGTTGTAGTAGTAGTAGTAGTAGAAGTGGAAGTAGAAGTAGTAATAATAGTAGTAGAAGTGGGGGTAGAGTAGTAGTAGTAGTAGAAGTAGTAGCGATAATAGCAATAGTAGCTGTAGTAGTAGTAGTAGTGGTAGAAGTACTAGTAGAAGTACCAGTAGCAACATTAGTAGTAGTAGTAGTAGTAGTTTCAGGAATAGTAGTAGTTGTAGCAGTAGTTGCAGCAGTAGCAATAGTTTCAAGATTAGTAGTAGTTGTTGTTGTAGAAGTAGTAGTAGTAGCAGTAATAGTAGTGGTTGCAATAGAAGTAGTGGTAGGAGTAGTAGTTTGAGGAGTTTTAGTAGTAGTAGTAGTAGTAGTGGTAGTGGTAGTTGTAGTAGGAGGAGGAGGAGTTGTACATGTCATGGTAGTAGTAGTTATTGTTGTAGTAGTGGTAGTAGTAACATTTGTAGTAGTAGAAGAAGTAGTAATAGTAGGAAAAGTAGTAAAAGTACCAGTAGTAGTAGTAGTAGAAGTAGTAGTAGTGGAAATAGGAATAATTGTAATAGTAGTAGTAGTAGTAGTAGTAGCTGCAGAAGGGATAGTAGTAGTTGTAGCAACAGTAGTTGTAGTAGTAGTAGTAGGATTAGTAGTAGTAATTATAGTAGTTATTGGGGTAGCAACAGTGCTAGTTGTCATTATCGTAGTAGACAGTAGTTGTAGTAGTATTAGCAGTAGGAGTTGTAGATGTAGTTGTAGAAGTAGTAGTAGCAGTAGCAGTATTAGTAGTAGTGATAGTAGTAGCAATATGAGTAATTGTAGTAGTAGTTGTAGTACCAGTGCTAGTAATAGTTGTAGTAGTAGTGTAGTAGTAGTAGCAGCAGCAGTATTAGTAGTAGTAGGAGGAGGAGGAGCTGCATTTGTAGCAATAGGAGTAGTAGTAACAGTAATAGTAGCAGCTACAGTAGCAGCAGCAGTAGTAGCAGCAGTAGTAGTAGTAGAAGCAGAAGTAGAAGTAGCAGTAGTGGCTCTAGTAGCAGCAGTAGTAGTAGTATGATTAGTAGTAGTAGCAATGGTAGAAGTTGTAGTAATAGTAGTACTATTAGTAGTAGTAATAGTAGTAATTGTTGGAGTAGTAGTTGTGCTTGTAATAGTTGTTATAATAGTAGTGTATTAGTAGTAGCAGTAGTAGTAGTAGAGGTAGTAGTAGAAGTAGCAGTAGTAGTAGTGTGAGTTGTTGTACTAGCAGTAGTAGTAGTGTTAGTTGTTGTACAACAACAACAGCTACTACTGCTACTAGTACTACTTCTACTACTACTACTACTACTATTGCTCCTACTACGACTACTGCAACAATGACAATAACAACAATAACTATACTGTTACTAGTACTTCTACCACTACTACTACCACTACAACAAATACTATGATTACTACTACAACTAATGCTACAACTACGACTACTATTACTAGAATTACTACAACTACTGCTGTTGCTACTACTATTGTTGTTCCTGCTACTACTTCTACGATGACTACTACTACTACAACAACTACTCCCACAGCTACAATTACTACTACTACTACTACTAACATTGTTTTACCCACTACTACTACATACTACTACTTCTCCTGCACCTACTTAAACTACTCCTCCTCATACTACTATTACTACTGTTACTACTACTATTATAACTAGTTCAACTTATACTACTATTGCTACTCCTACTTGTACTATTAGTACTACTACTTCCACTGCCAATACTGCTATTGCTACTGCAACTACTATTGCTATTTGTATGGCTACTACTACTAGTACTCTTACTGCTGCTAGTACTTCTACTATCACTACTACTACTACTATTGCTACTACTACTTTTACTTCTTCTACAACAAATAGTACTACTACAACCACCACAACTACCACTAAAACTACTATGACTACTTCTAATACAAATCCTACAACTGCTTCTATGGCTACTACTACTACTACCACTTCTACAACTGCTACTGTTGCTACTACTACTACTACTAGTACTCCTACTGCTGCTACTACTTCTACTGTACAACTAATAATACTACTACTACTACCACCACAACTTCTGCTGCTAAAACGACTATACCTACTTTTAATACAACTCCTACTATTACTTCTATGGCTACTACTACTGCTACCACTTCTACAAGTATTACTATTGCTGTTGCTACTACTACTACTACTACTTCTATTACTTCTACCACTCCTAACAATCCTACTACTACTATTACTACTACTACTACTGCTTCTTTACCACTACTTCAACTACTACTACAACAACAACTTCTGTTACTACTACTACTATTATTACTACTACTACTACTACTTCCATTACTACTCCTACTACTACTAAAACTACTACTACTTCTACAACCACTACACCTGCAACTACTACTACAATTACCACTACTGTTGCTGCTACAACTACTACAACAATATTTGGTACTACTACTACTGCTACTGTTACAACTTCCTCTACTACTATTGTTACTGCTGCTGCTGCTGCAACTGCTATGATTGCTCCTACCACTACTACTCCTACTACTACTATTACTAGCACTACTACTACTACTACTTCTACTACACCAATGCTACTACTACTTCAACTACTGCAACTATATTAGCTAATACTAATTTAACTACTTCTACTCCAACTCTACTACTACTTTTGTTCCTGCTTCTACTGTTGCTGCTATAACTACCGGTACTTCTCCTATTACTATGATTGCTGCTACTAATATTACGACTACTACTCTTACTACTACTACCACTACTCCTACTACACCTTCTACTACTACTGTTACTACTGCTGCTACTTTTACAAATACTACTACTACTACTCAAAACTACTACTAGTACTCCTACTACAATAGCTATTGCTACTACTACAACTAGTACTTCTGCCACTCCCACTACAATTACTGCTACTACTGCTACTACCACTACCACCACCACCACCACCACGACTACTAGTATTATTATTTTTACCAATGATACCCGTGCTACTAGTGCTACTACAACTACTTCTACGACTACTACTACAACTTCTACTACTGCTACTATTGCTACTGCTACTACTACTACAGCTCCTTCAACTACTACTGCTACAACAACAACAACAACAGCTACTGCTGCTGCTGCAGCTAGTATTACAACTGCTACTCCAGCTATTACTACCACAACAACTACTACTACCACAACTAGTGCTTCCACTTCAACTTCTACTCCAATTGCTACTGCTACTAGTCCATCAACTACTGCTGCTACTACAACTACAAATGCTGCTGCTGCAACACCTACAACTACAAATGCTGCTGCTGCTACAACTTCTACTCCAATTACTACTACTACTAGTACTACTACAACTACAATTCCTACCCCTACTCCTACTATTGCTACTACTACTACTCGTATTACTCCTACAACTATTGCTACTACCACTCCTATCCAACTCCTACATCTACTACTACTTCTTAAACTACTACTACCCATACTCTAGCTACTACTTCTCAAACTACGACTCCTACTCCAAGTCATACTACTACCACAGCTACTGCTTCCATAACTACTAGTACAATTACTACTAGTACAAGAACAACAACTACTGCTACTACTAATACAGCAACTACTACTACCACTACTACTACCGCTACTAGTTCTACAACAACAACTACTACTACAACTACTACTACTTGTACTAATACTACTAATACTAACACAACTACTACTACTCCTACAACTACTACCACTATTACTACTACTCTTACTACTACTCCTGCACCTACTCCGACTACTCCTAATACTTTGACTACTACTACTACCATTACTACTGCTACTGCTACTCCTACTACTACTACTACTATTGCTCCTACTACTCCTATTACTACTACTACTACTACTACAACAACAACAACAACTTCTTCTGTTGTTGTGGTTGCTGCTACTACTGCTACTGCTACTACTACTACTACTATTACTACTCTACTACTAATACGACTACTACTGATACTACTACCTCTACTATTGTTGCTACTACTACAACTACTGTTGCTACTACAACTACAACTTCTTCTACTACTACTGCTACTTGTACTCCTACTCCAACTCCAACTGCTTCTACTACTCCTAGTATTACTACTACCCCTACTCCAACGTCTACTACAACTACTGATACTACTACTACTACAAATGTTGCTGCTACTACTAGTACTTTTGCTGCTACTTCTACTAATAGTACAATTGCAACCACTACTACTCCTACTACTACTGGTACTACTGCAACAACAACTACTACTATTACAACTACTACTACCACTCTTACAACTACTACTACTCCAACTACTAATGCTACTACTAGTTCACTATTACGACTCCTACAACTACTACTCCTACCACAACAACTACTCCAAACACTTCTACTACTAAGACTACTAAGACTACTACTACTTCTACTACTACTACAACAACAACAACAATAAAAACTACTAGTACTACTACTAAGTCTACTACTACGTTATTACTAGTACAACTGCTAGTAATACTACTTCTACTACAACAACTGCTGCTGCTACTACAATTGATGCTGCTACTACTACAAGTACTTCTACCCACACCACACTACTACTATTCCTACTCCTACTCCCTATACTTCTACTACTACTCCTCCTCCTACTAATACTACTACTACTACTATGACTCCTACTTTAACTTCTACTGCTACTTCAACTCCTACAACTACTACTGCCTCTACTCCAACTACTACTTCTCCAATTACTACTCCTACTTAAACTCCTCCTTCAACTACAACTATTACTACTAATACTACTATTGCTACAACTACTCTTACTATTAGTACTGCTACCATCACTTCTACTACTACTAATACTACTACTACTACTATAAGTTGTACTACTGCTATAACTACTACTACTGTTGCTACCCCTGCAGCTACTACAACAACCACAACTACTACTACATCTACTACCTCTACGACTAATAATAATATTAATACTGCTACTACTAATATTACTGCTACTACCTTTTCTACCACTAGTACAATTGCTACTACTACTCTTCCTACTACTTATACTACTACTAATACTAACACTACTACTACAACTCTTACTGCTACTCCTACTCCTACACCAATTGCCACTTCTACTCCGATGACTACCATTGCTGCTGCTGCTACTAATACTACTACTAATCTTAATACTCCTACGACTCCAACTACGACTAGTATTATGACTACTACTACTCCTCCAACTACTACTCCTAACACTACTACTACTGCTGCTATTACTAGTACTGCTGCTGCTGCTACTACTACTTTTTCTACTACTACTACAGCACCTACTACCACCACCACCACTACTGCTGCTGCTACTACTACTACTACTAATACTAGTGTTACTACTACTCCAATGACTACTTCTGCTACAACTAGTGGTGCTATTGCTTCCTCTATAACTACTACCATGAATACTGCATTACGACTATTGCTGCTTTTGTTATTACTGCTACAACTATGACTACAACATCTGTCGTTGTTGTTGCAGCTACCACTACTACTACTATTAGTTCAACTAGTACTGCTACTGCTACTACTACTACTCCTCCTATTACTAGAACTAATACTGCTGCTGTTGCTGCTACTACTACTACTCTATTTGACACTACTACCGTGATGCTACTCATGATACTGCTGCTACTATTGCTACTACTATTGCTACTAACACTGCTTCTACTACTACTACTATGTCTACTACTACTAATGCTACAAATACTGCTTCTACTACAACTATTGCCGCTACTGTTGCCAATATTACTACTACTACTCCTGCTCCTACTACTATTTCTATTACCGCAACTGCTAATACTACTAAAGCTGCTATTGTGGCCTCTACTGCTACTACTACTACTATACCTACTATTTCTCCTACTTCTGCAACAGTTACTACTACTACTACTACTATTTCTCTTGCTACAACTACTACGACAAAAACTATTGTTACTACTACTAATGCTACTTCTAATTCTACCATTACTATTACGATAACTACTGCTACAATTGCTACTGGTGCAATTTCTACCACTACACCTATTACTAATTCTACTACTCCTACTACTACCGTTACTACTATAAGTATCACGACTGCTACTATGACTACTACTACTACTACCCCAACTCCAAATCCTACTTTGACTACCACTCCTAATATTACTTCTTCTACTACTACTTCAACTAATATTGCTCCTACCACTACTACTATTACAACTACTGTTGCCACTACGAATACTCCAACTAGTACTACTCCTACTCCTACTACTACTACTACTACTACTACTACTACAGCTGCTACTACTAATACTACTATTACTAGTGCTTCTACTACTGCTTCTCTAATACTATTAACACTAATATTAAGACTGCTATTACTACCACTGCTACTCCAACTAATAATACTTCTGCTACAACTACTACTGCTCCTACGTCTACTAGTATTACTACAACTCCTACTACTATAACTACTGCTGCTACCACTTAGACTGCTACTATAATAACTACCACAGCTACTACGGCTACTATTGCTACAATTGCTACCCCTACTTCTACTGCTATTTCTGCTACTACTGCTATTACAACTTCTACCACTAGTACTTCTACTGCTACAATTACTAAAACTGCTGCAACTAGTACTACTACTTCAACTACTACTTCTACCACTAGTTCTCCTATAACAACAACTACTACTACTACTACATTTGCCACAACATCTGCTACTGCTACTACTACTATTACAACTACTACGATTGCAACTTCTGCTATAGCTACTATTGCTATTGCTGCTACTACTACAACTATTATTGCTACTGCTACTACCAATACTACTATTGCTACTGCTGTTGCTGCTACTGTTATTACTACTACTACTAGTACCACCACTTCTACAATAACTACTACTAATACTACTACTGCTGTTATTACTGCTACTACTGCTACTACTGCTACTACTACCACCACTATTAGGACTCCCACTACAGCTAAAATTGTTGTTGCAGCAACTGCTACAACTACAACTACTACTATGACCTCTACTACTACTTATGATACCACTTCCACCACTACTATTGCAACTCCGACCACTGCTGCTACTGCTGCTGCAACTACTGTTGTCACTACTACTACTACTACTTCTACTATTATTATAACTACTACTAGTACTACCACTACTACAACTAATATTTCTACTACTACTTCTATTGGTACTACCACTACTACTGCTACTACTACTACAGCTGCTACCATGGCTGGTACTGCTATTACTACTACAATTGCTACTGCAGCTATTACTGCTATTACTACTGCTACTCATGCTGCTACTGCAGGTGCTACTACTATCGCTACTAGTACCACTACTACTACAACTACTACTACTGCTACTACTACTGCTACTGCTACTCCTAGTACTATGAATCGTACTACTACTATTGTTACTAAAACACCAGCTACTACTACTACTACTACATCTGCAATAGCTAGCAATAATACTATTGCTACTACTACTACTACTACTACTTCTACTACTATTACTATTGCTACTAGTACTGCAACTGCCTCCACTACTACTACTGCTACTACGTCAACTACTTCTGCTACTACTGCTGCTACTACTTCTATCGTTGCTGTTAATGCTATAACTACTACAACAACAACTATAACAACAACTACTACTACCACGACTACTACTACTACTACTACTACTACAACACCATCTACTATTACCACTACTACTGCTACAACTACTCTTGCTACTACTACTATGCAACAACAATAATAATAAAAACAACAACAACTGCTACTGCTACTACTACAACAACTACTGCTGCCACAACTACTAGTGCTACTAATGCTACTTTCATTACTACTACAAACACAATGTTTACTACTACTACTACTACTACTAATACTACAACTACAACTACCACTAGTACTTCTACAACTCTTACAGCTACTACTACTTCAACAACAATAATAATAGCAAAAAAAATAACTCCTATTATTACTACTATAACTACTACTACTGCTGCTACTACTAGTCCTACTAATGCTACTTTCAACACTACTGCAACCAGAATGATTACTACTACTACTACTAGTACTACAACAACTACTACTAGTAGTAGTATTACTACACCGACATCTACTACTATTACTTATACGAAACCTACTACTAACACTAATCCAACTTGTGCAACTACTCCTATAGCTACTACTGCTACTCTAACAATAACCACTACTACTACCACCGCCATTTCTACTACCTCTACTACTACTACAACTAGCACCACTACTACTCCTACTTCTTCTACTACTACTGCTACAACTCATACTACTACTACTGCTACACCTACTAATACTACTACTCTTACTACTACTATGGCAACTACTTGTACTGCTACTATTACTATATTGCTGCTACTACTACTAATATCACCACGAAAACTACTCCTACTACTATAACTTTTCCAACTACTACTACTGCTTGTATTGCGACTACCACTGTTGCTGCTATTACTACAACTATAACTACAACTAGTACTATTAGTACACCAACTACTACTGCAACTACAAATAGTATTCCTACTATGACTACTACTACTGCTACTACTACTGCTGCCACTCCTACCACTACGAATACTACTACTACAATTATTACTATAACTACAACTACAACAACTGCCATGACTACTACCACTTCTACTACTACTACACTTCTACGATAACAACTACTGCTACCACCACTACTATAGCTTCTACTCTCACTAGTGCTCCTACTGCTACTACAGCTATTACTACTATAATAAAATCCTCTTGCTACTACTATTCCTATTATTACTACTACTTCTACTACTTTGCCTAGTAATACTACTATTGCTACTACTATAACTGCTACTACTACAGCTACTACTACTACTATCGCTACTACCACTACTACTATTACTACTCCTGTAGCTAGTACTACAACGACTGCTACTACAAGTATAGTACTAGTACTACAACAAATGTTGTTGCTGCTACAACAACTATTGCTACTTTGCCAACTACTACCACTACTATTATTACTGCTACTACTGCTACTACTACGATTGCTCCCCCTACTAGTACTCCTCCACCTCCTCCTCCTCCTCCTCCTCCTCCTCCTCCTCCTACTTCTTCTTCTACTACTACTCCTCCTCCTATAACCACCCCTAGTCGTACTACTATTACTTCAACTACTACTGCTACTACTACTACTACTACTATCCTTGCTACTACTTCTGCCACAACCTCTACTTCTTTTTTACTACTACTTTTTCGATTACAACTACTATAACAACAATAACTACTACTACTACTACTACTACAACTACTAGTGCTACTAGTGCTACTTCTACTACTACTACTATTTTTCCTACAAAAACTACTTTTTCGACTATCTACTACTACTCCTGCTACTTTAACTACTACTACTATTGCTACTTTAACTACTAATACTACCGCTATTACTCTAACTGCTACTACTGCTACAACTACTACCACTACACCTACTGCTACTATGACTACTACAACTATAAATGCTTCTCCTACTACTACTACTACTACAACTACTAGTACAGCTACAACTACTTTTATTACTATAACTACAACTACTACTACTAACTTTACTACTACGACTACTGCTACTACAACTACTTCTACAGCTACTACTATAGCTACTATGACTTATATTACTTCTACGGTCATTACTGCTCCTATTGCTACTACCACTACTATTGCTTCTACAGCTACTTCTACCACAACAGCTCCAGTTACTACTACTGCTACTACTACTATTACTACTACTACTACTTCGCCTACTACTACTATTGCTACAACTACAACTGTTACTACTACTGTGATAGCTACTACTACCACTACTACTATTGCAAATACAACTGCTACTACTACAACGCCAACAACCACAAGAATAGTACTACTACTACTACTATTGCTGCTACAACAACTACCACTACCTCTCCTATTACTACCACTACAGCTGCTGCTGCTACTATAACTACTGCTTCAACTATTACATTTGCTACTACTACTACTCCTATGGCTACAACTACTACTACCACCACCGCTACTACTACTACAACAACAACTACAACTACTATTACTACTACTACTTCTCTGCTTCTCCTACTACTACTCCTCCTACTACTATTGGTATAACTACTCTGGCGACTAGCACTACTACTACTTCTGCTACTACTACAACTGCTACAACTACTACGACTATTGCAAACACTACTGTTACTATTACGACTACTTCTGCTACCACTACTACTACTAATATTACTACTTCATCAACAACTACTACTACTAAGCTACTCCTATTGCAACTACTATTACTATTGTCGCTACTGCTACAACTACTACTACTGCCGCTGCTTCTGCGGCAACTACTACTGTTGCTACAATGATTGCTAATAACACAACTTGTATAACTACTACTAGTGCTGCAACTACTGCTACTACCACAGCGGGTACAATAAGTACATCAACTACTACTACTACTACTTCTTCTTTTACTATAGTGACAACTATTATTACTACTACCATTGCAACTGCTACAACGACTATTACTACTATTGCTGCCACTGCTTCTACTACTATTGTTGTTGCTATTGCTGCTACTACTACTACAACTACTACAACCAATACTTCTACTGCTACTACAACTACAACGACAAGTACTAGATCTTCTACTACCACAACTACTACTGCTTCTACTACTTCTGTGCTACTACACCTACTACTACTACAACAATAACTACTACTAGTTCAATTACTGCTACTACTACAACTACTGCTATTACTACTACTATAGCTACAGCTACTCCTATTGCAACTACCTCAACTTTTGCTGTGGCCACTACTGATACTGTAGCTATAGCTACCACTATCACTACTGTTACTACTACAACTGCAACAAATATTACAACTACTATTATTATTGCTCTTACTACTGCTACTTCTTCTTCTCCTCCTCCTACTACTTCTGCTACTACTACTGTGGCAACTGGTACGGGTACTACTCGTGCTACAACTATAACTACTACTTCTACTACTACTACTTAAACTATTACTACTACTACTGTTGTTGTTGTTGCTGCTGCTACTAAGACTACTACTTCTGCTACTACTTCTACTATGGCTACTACTACAACAACTACAACTACTTCTACTACTACTACTTGTACTATAACTACTACTACTACTACTACTACTTATACTATAACTACTACTACTACTACTCCTTCTAATGCTTCTACTCCTATTGCTACTGCTTCTACTACTTGTTCTAGTACTACTACTGCTAAAGCTACTATGACTCCTATGGCTACCAACGCAACAACTACTATTTCTGTAACAACTAATAATACTACCACTGCCATTGCTGCTACTACAACTACATCTACTACTACTATTGCTACAACTACAACTACTACTACTCCTAGACCTGCTACTACAACTACTACTACTATTACTACTGCTTCTTCTTCTACGACTACTACTGCAACTACTACTGCTACTACTCCTACAACTACTACTACTTCTACTACTACTTCTATTACTACTTCTATTACTGCTATTGCAGTAACTAGTACTACTATTGCTTCTACTATTCTGCTGTTACTACTACTCATGCTAATATTACTACTACTCCCGCTACTACTACTACTCTAGGTACTACTCCAACTACTACTACTACCCCTACTACTACTACTACAACTACTACAACCTCTACTATTACTACTACTCCTACTACTACTGCTATTTCTAGTACTATTACTACTACTAGTACCACTGCTGATACTACTGCTACTATTACTACTACAACAATAATTACTACTACTACAATGACTACAACGATAATAACTACGACTACTACTACAACAACAACTACTACAACTAATAATACCAATAGCACTACAATTACTGCTACTACTAACCCTGCAACAACAACAACTACTACTACTGTTACTACTTCTACTCCTACTCCAACTCCTACTCCTACTACTACTACTACTACTACTTCCACCACAACCACTACTACAATAACAATAACTACTACTGCTACAACTGTTACTACTAATACTAAAATAATTACTACAATTGCTACTGCTACAACTGCTACTATTATGGTTGCTGCTACTGCTACTATTACCACTGCTACTACTACTACCACTACTTTACTATTACTACTTCTATTGCTACTACTTCTACTACTCCTACAATTGCTTCTTCTACTACTACACTACTACTTCCATTACTACTATTGCGATAACTACAACTTCCACTACTGCAACTACTACCATGGCTACTTCTACTACTACTACTTCTACAACCACTACTAGTAGTACTACTACAGTGGCTGCTACTACTGCTGCATTACTGCAATTGCTAGTATTGTTGCTACTAGAACTACTACTTAGCTACTACTGCTACTCCAGCTACTTCTAGTACTACTACTACCGCCGTTACTGCTACTGCTGCTATTGCTACTACTATCACTACTACTGCTGCTACTACTGCTATTCCAGCTACTACTACCAATGTCGTTATACTAGTAATACTACTACCGCTGCTACTTCTACTGCTATTATTGCTTCTAGTATTACTACTACTGCTACTGCTACTACTGCTACTACTACTACCACTACTACTGCTGCTACTACTTCTGCTACTGCTCCTCCTACATTTGCAACTTCTGCCAGTATTGCTACTACTGTTACTACTACTACTTCTACTACTGCTGCACTACTACTACTACTACTACTACTGCTACTACTACTTCTACTATTACTATTACTTCTGCTAGTGCTACACTACTACAACTGGTGCTACTAATGCACTACGACTGCTAGTACTACTATTGCTAGAAATACTGTTATTGCTACTACTACTAGTATGACTACCACTATAGCTGCTACTACTCCTATTATAGCTACAACTAGTACAACTATTACTACTGCTACTAGTACTGCTCCTTCTACTACAGTTAAAACTGCTACTAATGCTATTACTACAATTACTATTATAACTACTTATACTACGGCTACTACTACTACTACTTCTCCTACTACTACTATTGCAGCTACTACCACCACCACTACTTCTGATACCACTACTTCTTCTACTACTACTATAACTGCTGCTCCTACTACTACTCGCATTTATCTTACTACTAATACTACTACTACTCTTACTGCTGTGATCACTGCCACAACTACTAGTTCTACTGCTACAACTGCTACTTTAGCTACTGCTTATACTAGTACTACTACAACTATGCCTGCTACTACTACTACTACTACTACTATGATTACGACTACTGCTGCTAATTCTAGTACTACTGCTACTATGACTGCTGTAGCTATTATAACTACTACTGCTACAACTACTTCTGCTATAACTTTTGCTGTTGCTACTACAACTATAGCTTCTACCACTACTTCTCCTACTACTACAACAACAACAACTACTATGACTACTACCTCTATTACTATAACAATAATAACTACTACTACTACTATTACTGCAACCACTTTTCCTACTATTAATACGATCACTATTACGATTTCTTCTTGTACCACTATAACTACTTCTCATGCTACTACTACTCCTGCAACTACTACAGCAATGGTTGATGTCACTACTAATACAACTACTACTATTACTTCTCCTACCACTACTATAATACCTACTACTATTACTACTACTACTACAACTTATACCACTACTACTGTTACTGTTGCTACTACAACTGCTACAGCTACAGCTACTTCTAAAACTATAATAGCTATTAGTACTGCTACCTCTACTTCTGTTGCTACCATAGTAGCAACTACCACTTCGACTATTGCTACTACTACTACTGCGACGGCTACTACAACTATTTTACCTACTACTATTGCTACTACTACTACGGGTACTACTACAAGTACTATTACTATTGCTACTACTACTACTAATAGTGCGGCCACTACTGCTATTGCTATTGCTACTACTACTATGGCTACTACTACTGCTGCTACTGCTACTGCTCCTATAGGTACAATAGCAACTGGTGGTTCTGCTACAACCACTACTAAGGATGCCACTACTTGTACTACTGGTACTACTACTATTACTGCCACTACTAGTCTGACTACTACTGCTACTATAATCACTACTGCTATCACTACTACCACTACTTCATCTACTACTATTGCTGCTACAGCTACTACTACTACTACTATAACTACTGTAAATACTACTACTACTACAACAATTTGACCATAACTACTACTGCAACTGCCACAACTCCACCTACGACTACTGCAACTGCTACAACTACTACCACTGCTACAACCACTACTACTACCACTACTACTATTACTACTACTATTAATGCTATTGCTACTATATCTACTTCTCCTCCTCCTCCTACTACTGTTATAACTACTGCTACTACCACCACTGCTACTCCTACAACCATTATTATTTTTCCTACTATCACTACTACTACTACTACAACAAATACAATTACTACTATTACTACTTCTACTACAGCTGCTAGTACTACTACTGGTGCTGCTGCTACTACTACTGTACAAAAGCTACTGCTGTTGCTACTGCTACTACTACTGCTGTTGCTACTCTTCGTATTGTTATAACTACTCCTATTAGTACTGCTACTGCTACTTCTAGTACTACTACTATTGCAAC